>JAJSOF020000013.1:146375937-146388977 GCA_025594305.2 Periplaneta americana
TTGAAAACTGTAAATTGCAGTACTGCATAATTGTAGCCCTAGAATAAAATTGCATGGCACAGTGCTGTATTTTCCTTTTCGGTCTTATCTACTGTAGTTCAAAGTTGCAAAGAACTTACTGTAGTACAGTAGACTGTATTTAGAATTAAACTACAGTAATACATTTCATTTAAAGTATGAAGGGATGCATAATGCATATTATAAATTTACTGTTAGATTGGGAGCCTCCTCCCAATAAAGGACACCTCAAGATGCGGACAGATTGTTACGTCCCTTCGATGTCCATAAATGAGAGGTTTCACTATACAAGAAAAATTAGTTCTAATACAGTAAAACCTGTTCAAGACGGAAGTGACATGGTCCTAATTTTTTTCCGTTGTGGGCAGGTTTCCGTATTATTCAGATGTGAAATTAAATGGAATATTTTATCATGCTTATACATGAAAACAAAATGGCATGCCGCAAAGTGCAAGAAGTGCAAATATTCCGTTTAACATTATGCATATTAAATTAGCTTTCTGTCGCTTATTCCGTTGCTGAATCATCTTGATTAAAATCTAATTTTCTGTATAAATGTTATCGTAACTCACTCATTAGTCATTAAACATTGAAGTTTACTAATCTCATTCAATTTAATATATAACACTATATTATAATATTGTACTGTATATCACTGTACATTATTAATTAATTGGACTAGGAGCCATCCATTAGAAGCATTGAATTCTGGCTTATCTAATTTATTTGCCAATTGCAGAATAGATCCAGAAATTGACATGTTCTTCGAAAGATCATGAAGAACCCACTCTCACGATAGTTCATTTATTTCACAAAAACAATTGCTTTATGGTTCCTTTTATGTCGCCAATATTGGCTAAAGCTGCCCACTCATTATGATCTTTATTTTTTTTTAATGTCACACCTGACAACTGTACTTCAGTATTATTTCACATAGATTTTGTTTCTAATTTTCCTTTAACTCGATAACTTTTACTTCATCACTTAATGTTAATGCCACATTTTACGCAACTTTTTTTTACCAGGAAATCACTACACTTACGCTCTGTCCAGCTATGATAGTATACGGGTGTAAAGCATTGAAAACCTTTGAAGGTTTTCTGCCTAGTCAACAGGGTAATAAAATTTATTACCGACAGGCCAATACACCCTCGTACCCTCTAAAATTTTGCAAAATGAACTTATTTTTATCTTGGTGATCTACAAATTTCGTATATTCCTTGAAATTACACGCTGTTTCAAAATATAGTTTACATTAAAGCAGTGTGTCCAAAATATTATTTCCGTTTTGAACAGTAGCAGGCATTTTCCGTTTCAGCGTTGGGCAGTTTCAGTTTTATTCAGGAAAAATTATACATAATACATACGAATTTCGCCGACCTATAAATTGTTCCGAAATAGACAGGATTCTGGATTATTCAGGTTCCGATTTGAACAGGTTTCACTGTATATTAACATGTGACAAAATGAATATGTTTAAAAAAGAAAAAAAAAGAAAAACAAGCATTTGATAAAGTTAATAGCCATATCTTGTTAAACATATTATTAAATGATAATATATCATCAAATCATCCAAAACATATTTCACTTATATAAAAAAACTTCAATTGCAGTAAAAACTGGAGATACTTTATCACCTTGAGGAAATAAATTCAGATGTTAGATCTGGTTGTGACTTCCTCCACTTTTACTTAATATCTATATGAATGCTATCATCAAAGAATTTAAACTGACACAACATGGGTATATAACTACGAATCGACATCTACATTTAGATACATTAATCTTTGCAGATGACTTAGTACTTTTAGCATCTAAGAAAATGACCTACAACGATTTGTAAATAATTTGAAATCAATAGCAGATAGATATTCAATGGAAATTTCTACAGACAAATCTAAAGTTATGGCTTCTTACAGAAAAGAACCAATACCAAGCAAAATTTGTATCAGTAATCAAATAGTGGAAAGAGTAAATGAATTCAGTTATCTTGGTTATAAAATATCATTTATGGCAGAATCAGATATACCAAACAAAATTGTTAAATTTAATAAATATATGGGTATCAGAGGTCTGCATCGGACATTTTCACTCGAGCGCCAAGTAGTTCATAGTATAATCCAATAGGTAGCGCACTTGCATGATGGGTAAAATTGTCGCGGCGATAAATCCTTGAACGGTATAAGCGAACGTTAAGACATTCGTTCTTGTTACTGGCAAGAAGTACGCTGTCAAAAATGGAGAGCGAGCTAAAAGATATAGTGAAGTTGAAACTACTCAACAAGGAATACAAGTTAAGTCCTAAAGAAGGTATGAAGAGTGATGTGTGAGACAAATTCTTACTTATGATACTTAGTGTATCAATCTTTGCGTCTGTAACAGTTGTGCAGCATGATTATTCGTTTTATTATATTTTCTGTGACGTTATCTCTGTACTAATATTGTTATTAATCTACTGCTATATCAATAATATTTTGTAAAACGTTTCTACATTGTCGCAGTATATAGGCTGAACACTATGTAATGCTGGGTAACTTTTGTTGCTGGACTCAGACTCATTTCACCGGCATTATCACCTTCATTTCATTCTGACGCTAAATAACCTGAGCTGTTGATAAAGCATCGTAAAATAACCTACTAAAAAAAAACACTATGTATGGACCTATCATATTATATATGTAGTAAATCAAATATTGAATAATTTTTAATTAGCAATAATAACTGCATATCGAAGTTTTCATACAGTACTATATTATTTATAACTCCATGTTAGGCCTACTGTTTGGTATGTTCCATTAGACGTTTGTCATAAACGCAGAAAATAAAGCCTTATTTTTACCGTGTGAGCAAAACACATGTGTATCTTATCTGTCGCCTTCCATACAAGATAAGACATGTCGGTGAGATGACCTTGTGATGTGCTTCTATTTATTACGAGCGTATCACGACAGACCTTATCTCACTCGAGGGTGTGACATTCGACCGAGTTCAAGCGGCGATTTAACTCAATGCAGCACTCTGGTGGGTATCATCGATAGCATTATGAAACCACCATTAGTCCAAAGACATACTGTTGTCACGCCAGGAGAAGGCGGCTGAAGTACTTAGACGGGCGGAGGGGAAACAGTCGCGCATGAGCACCGCTGCTCACTGCAATATTCCTGTTTCACAAACATCTACTGCACGTGTCTATGAGTCTTCGCGACTTTGTGAAAATAATAGTGGGGTTTTTACTGTAGTGTTTTATTAGTTTCAACAAGACAATTGTTTTCAGTATACCACAAATCTTGTATTGCTTTAGTTATCCTTTTGCTTTTCGTGTTAATAGTGTTGATAATAATATAGTTAATAGAATTTATGTTATTGTATACTGTTATTTAGGTTTATAGCAGTGTTTTGTTTATTGTAAATATGTCGACAAAGAGGAAACAAGGATTGACAATCTATAGCGAAGAAAGGAATATTATTAGAAGTACAAAATCATTCTGTGATGAAGAAAAAGAACAACAGTGCCTTTGCATTCCTCTTACGAAACCTACAGCAAAGGTAGAAAAGTACTCTAATCTATCCACAAGAACAATACAGCGTATAAGGAATGAAATGAAAGACTGCACAGAAGAAAGTGCGTTGTCGACACCTGAGGGAGAAAAAATGTAAACGTCCAAACTACCCAAACGCAAATGTAGATGACTTGACGGGAGATTGACAAAAAGATATAATTGAGAATTTTTATTTGAAAAAGAAAGAGGCCACTGGCATAGCTCAGGAGGTAGCGCGTTTGCCTGCTGATCTGCAGTTGTGCTCAGGAGTGAGTTCGATTCCCGTTTGCGCTGACTACCTGGTTGGGTTTTTTCCGAGGTTTTCCCAAGCGGAAGGCGAATGTCAGGTAATCTATGGCGAATCCTTGGTTTCATTTCGCCAAATACCATTTCGCTATCATCAATTCAATCGACACTGAAGAAGCTAGTAGTTATTACAGTGTCGTTAAATAACAAGTAAAAAAATAGTACCAAGCTGCAACAAACGCCTACCCTTTTACAAGAGAAAATGGATTTGAAATGAAAGACAACATTAAGACGAATACTGAAGAAAAAGGATTTCAGGTGGAAGAAGTGTGCAGCAAAAAAATTGAGGAAAACACTGTAAATTAGAATACGTGAAGATATCTACAGCAAATAGGAAAGCTTAGGAAAGTGGAAAAACCGATTTTGTATCTGGACGAAATGCAGATAGATAGGCCTACCAATTTAACGTTTCCTAAGTTCTGGCACGATAAATATGTTACGGGAGTTTTGACTACTGTAAATGTGTCCAGAACACTCACCGTTGTTCATCAGGATGGGGGCGGTGGGCTAATGGCTTTGTTGAGAGATTCGAATTAATATACACGGCTGGAACATAAACAGACGATTATCATGGACAGATCATACTCCAGCAATTTTGAAAAATGTGATAATGATAGTCATAGCGACAGCACCGAAGATGCGGAATCTTTTATGTCTGACTCCGTTCCCGTAGCCAAGTAAGTGGACGAAGTTTTCAGGTCAGAGTGTAGCGAAAGTTCCTTCCTGCCTATCTACTCCCGCCAACTCGTAGCGCCAAGACAGTACATGCCTCCGTCTCTATAAAACCTTGGTAAGACCTGTTCTATATCATGGCAGTTAGTCTTGGACTCTTTGGAGACGTGATGAAAATTGCATTACTGGTAGTGAAATGAAATTTATGCACTGTACAGCAGGTTATATGAAATGGGACAGGATGATGCCTTGAACAAGATCCAAATGATACCTGTTCTGTATCACATACATCAATATCAAAGCAATTGGCTTCAATATGTAAATCGAATGTCAAACAATAGAATACCAAAAGCAATCCTGAATTATAATCCAACAGGAAAAAGGTCATTGGGACATTCTCAAAAACGATGGAAAGAAAATTTTGATAGACCGTAACAATTCAAAGGACTACAACTTGTGAGGAAGATGATGATGATAAAAAAACTGAACATCAATATATATAATTCGAACTGGTAATGAAAATTACAGGAAAATGGCTGAACGGATTTTAATAAATGACCTCTCATTTTGAAGCTTGGAACTCAAAGTTTTTCAGAAAAATAGTAGTTTTCAGTGAAATGTCAATTTTTCAACATAATTTTCCTATTTTCCAAAATCCATCTGTCGTCAGTTTTGAGAACTAGCTAATTGCATTCAGAATAAAACAAAACACACACTACACGAAGGCCATGATCTGTAAGAATGCTGACATATTTAGAGCTCAAATTAAATGGTTATTAAAAAACTTAACTTACTAAAAATAATTTACAGGTCTGATTCTGTGGTGTGTAATTTTCTGGGCTACAGCTGTGTATTGATATTAAAAACTACAAAACTTGAGGTGGTTTGATGACATTATTACCATTAGAAATGAAATATTATTGTAGTTAATGCCATGATGTGACTATTTTTCATTAATTATACATATTAATGCTATATTGATGATATGAAAGTGAAATGTTTTGGGGTTATATAAGTAGATGTAGAGAATAACTTAAATTAGATTTTGATTTCTATATTTTACTGAGTGGCAGCTATATAGTATACGTTACTGAAAGCTATAAAACTTACGTAAGATAATAATATTATTAAAAATCAAATATGTTTATAGTTATTAATCAAGTGGAAGTTGGGTCTTTTTCATATATTTAATGGCGGTGTGGTGTAGATATTTATATGCGTGGTTCTCTTCAGTATTGGCTGGAGAGAGAGTATCTTCATTATTATGGAAGCAAATAACTTTCAGAATGTCTGGGATTCTTCATTGAAAATAAATCTGAAAAAATGTTTATTTGAACGTCTAATGAACTTAGTTTGCAGCATTTGCTGCACAAGCCACTAGTACAAGTAGAAATACAAACAATACAAATATGGATACATTAAGAAGACTGATTATTAAAATTATACAGTTACTTACAAGTTAGGTTTTGGGAACTTCCCTGCCACAGGATTCCAGCACAGAAACATAGGACAACTGATGTTTCAAATGACGGATCTGGTTCCAATTTTACGTTGTACCTAGGGAAACAAAATACATAATAATGAATGAAGAATGATACAATGTATCAATTCTTTCCTCTTTCGATAATGTCATCACGAAAATCAAGAGATATGTTATAGGAAATTCAAATAATTACAACAATGCATTGAAACAGTCACAGGTTAACCAAACAGTAAAGCAGGAAAAGTTAATTACCCAAATTGCATAAAAATACACTTCCAAAGCCTCCTTAGTACTTTACCATGTTACAAAATATCTGTAGATGCAGTAACTAATGTCTGTGTCATTATGACAGTTATCTTTAAATAACTTCAAAATGATTAGAGATAACTCAAAACAGATTGCACGATTGTTTTTTTTTTTTTTTTCCACATGTTTTTGAGTACCTACATGACACCCTTTCCATTTAAAGTTTCAAAGTTGCATCCAAAATGGCGGCTTTTGAGATAGCTGAGGGCTAGAATTGAATGTGTCACTGGTAGGAGCATTTGGTTTTACAAATACTGGTAACACCTATGGCCGGTTTTTCCAAGTATTGTTAGAAAATTTAACGACTGTTAAACTCTAAACAGTTTGTTAATTAATAAAATTGTGTTTTCAACACCAGTTTGGTTTAACAGATTGTGAACAGTTTGTTAATTTTAAATGTAGGATTTCGGGCAGTTAACTCCGTTTATCAGTTAGTTAAATATGGCGATGTCTCACAGCTGTTCGAACAGAAGTTGCGAAATTAATATTTTGTGTCTCTCTGTAGGGAATGTTTAGCATATAACTGGTAATATAACATTTAAAAAATACTTTGGACTGTTTAAATACATCAGTGTTATTTTATTTCTTTCGTATTTCGTATCCATAATAGCAATGAGGAAATATAACCTTATTTTGTAATTATTATTCAGCACGTCACCTACGACTTTCATTTGTCAACTGTTTGTTTATGGAGCGTGGCCTACTATAACAGGTTGTCATTTTATGCAAGTTTCATGACTCCCTCTATAATATAGAATTTAAAGACTAATTTTAGCCAATCAAAAATTGTCTTACATGTGTAGAATCATTACCAACTGCTGTTGAGTAGTTAAAATAGTGCTAACAGACGTTATAGTTAAATGTTGGTTATCTTAAACGAAATTATGTTGAACAAATGGAAAATACATTAACAAAGCGTTAAAAATAAACAGACTGTTAATTTAACATTTGTTAAGCAAAATTAAATATTACTTGGACAAACTGGCCACTATAGTAATCGAAAATCAAGCATATGGAAGATATTTATATGGTTCCAGACTTTTGATTCATCCTGTATAATACAATGCTGCAGAAATCTCTGATTAGTTCTCCTCATATGCGGGAGATCTGCCGCGGAGAATAGATAACTGACGCTATGTGAAACTGTAAACCAGTTGTCACTTTCGTTTGTTTTGATACTCACTTGTAACTATGTGCCCAAACAAGGACGCAGGGAATGTTGAGCAACGTGACTGATAGCCACAGCAAAAGAGTTGTGAAGTTGAAGTGCAGCTCTGAAAAGCAATACTCAGAGTTGTCGCCACTGCCTGTTGTACTGCTCTCAACTTGGGTTTCTGTTGCAGTCACGGAATTGTCTTCTTTATTGTCATCCACAGTATCTATTTCTTCATTTGATTTGACAGCAATTGTCTTTCCCATTTCGTCATTTGCTTCTATTTTAGTTTCATCAGTGGTTGTAGAAGCAATTGGTTCTCCTTTAGTTTCATTATTGGACGTGGCAGCAATTGGTTTTTCTTTACTTTCGTCATTTACTTCTGTTTTAATTTCGTTATCGCATGTGGTAGCAGTTGCTTCCTTTTTGGTTGTATCGTTGTCTTTTACTTCAGAACCTTCCTGTTCTTTAGTGCTTTTATTCTTTTTCCGTCTTTGTAGCAGAAGTTTGAGGGAATACTTGAATAAATCCTCCAAGTAATCTTCGTACATTTTACAGAGCTGAAACAAAGATTAACTAGTTTGACTGCCTTATAAAGATCGATCTGAGTAGGGATATCAGCTAAAATAAACTTCCAGCAAGCATTTGCAGTTTGTTTTCAATTCACCTGCCATTTAATCTCATTGTCTGAACCTACTCGTCCAGATTGAACTAAAAAATACAGGGTGTCCACATGAAACCTTTAAAACTTCAGATGTAAATAACAAATTATTGGGACAAGATACCTGGATGCTGCTCTTAAAGCTCTAAATCAACTACATGAATGGAATACATCAAATTTGATGACACTTAATTTAAGTAAAAGTAACTACCAAATATTTTCACTCAGTAAAAAGAAAGAGAATTCAATATCAATACAATGGCCAACAACTTCCTAGGACTTATGAATCCAAATATCTTGGAGTTATTTTCGATAGTAAGTTAACATGGAGCAACCATTTGAAATACATTTCTGAAAAAGCTCAAAAAGATTCTCCCTTTTAAAAGACTAGCAGGAAAGAAATGGGGATGCTCTAGGAATACTTTGAACACTACATACAAATGTTTATACAGTCAGTGCTGACATACTACAGAGAAATTTTAATTACTTCACCTTTCATAAACGACATAGAATATGTTCAAAACCAAGCTCTCAGACTCATTACTGGTGGAATCAAAACAACTCAATAGATTCTATGAGATTCCTCACTAATATTAACAGCATCAAAATGACAATAGAAGAAAAAGCACTGATTCAATATGAAAAACTTATCAGATTACCAGGAAACAATTGGCATTCATACAGTCCTCTCTGTAGATTGAAAACTCAAAAAGTTTCATATCCATTGTTCAAGAATTAAAACAGAAAATCAATATCCTGAATTTAAAAGAAACTTACAAATTAAACCAAACCCTTTAACTGTATTCAATATAGAATATAATCTAAATTTAACAGAAGAAATACTGAAATCAGAAGTAAACACTGAAATACTGAAAAAATTGTCTTTAGAGAGAATTAATATTAGGTACCCTCCACAAAACTGGCTTCATTTATACACTGACGGATCCTTGATCTCCAGAGAACAAGGTGCCGTGCAGGTGTTACGTGCTGTCTCTTCTCACTTTATAGATCTCTTGGATATGGAACAACAAGTTTTGATGGTGAAATCATTGCAATAAGGGAAAGTCTCAGGAATCTTCTATGCCACATAAATAAATTTAGGAATGCAGTTATATTGTCAGACTCCAAAGCAGCTATTCTATCAATAGTCTCTAAACACACACCTTCATCTCAAACAGCAGAAATAACTAAAATGCTCTCTCAATTAATATCACTCAATAAAAGAATTGTATTCCAATGGATACCATTGTGGAATCCTGGGAAACGAGAATACGGATGCTTTAGCAAAGAAGGGCAGCACTGCTACTTACAGACCTGTTACTAAATCTATGTATTACTCTGTGAAAAGATTTATTAAATCTACATATTAAGACTTCAACAAACGAAATTTGATAACACAATCCCAAGGGAAAAAATGGAACTCTCTGCATCAAAATCCACAGTTAATTCCCGATTTACCATGGCAACAGGCCATGATTGTTTGGCCAAACACCTGCATAGAATTGGAATATATCAGTCCCCTAACTGTCCATTGTGCAACTCAGACCAAAAATGGATTGAACACCTCAAAATCTGTGCTTCAGTGGCTGGTCATGATAATTACTTACTTACTTACAAATGGCTTTAAGGAACCCGAAGGTTCATTGCCGCCCTCACATAAGCCGCCAGCGGTCCCTATCCTGTGCAAGATTAATCCAGTCTCTATCATCATACCCCACCTCCCTCAAATCCATTTTAATATTATCCTCCCATCTACGTCTCAGCCTCCCTAAAGGTCTTTTCCCTCCGGTCTCCCAACTAACACTCTATATGCATTTCTGGATTCGCCCATACGTGCTGCATGCCCTGCCCATCTCAAACGTCTGGATTTAATGTTCCTAATTATGTCAGGTGAAGAATACAATGCGTGCAGTTCTGTGTTGTGTAACTTTCTCCATTCTCCTGTAACTTCATCCCGCTTAGCCCCAAATATTTTCCTTAGCACCTTATTCTCAAACACCTGAACCTATGTTCCTCTCTCAGAGTGAGAGTCCAAGTTTCACAACCATACAGAAGAACCGGTAATATAACTGTTTTATAAATTCTAACTTTCAGATTTTTCGACAGCAGACTGGATGGTCATGATAATATCTTTGAAAATATTGGAGTGCAAGAGGTCAAATGACTTTATTGTCAAATGCCTGGCATTATAATACAACAACAACAACAACAACAACAACAACATAATTTCATTGTCTGGACCTACTCGTCAAGATTGACCTAAAAATATATTGATGGTGACAATATTTTTAATTATCACTTTATTTGCTAACAACAGCATATTATAAAGATGTCTGCAAATTTGTGTCAAATATTTTCGGGACGTATACCTAACAACAAAATCGTCCTGAAAATGCTTAGTTTCAGAGTCACACTACTTTATTGGTAACAAACAAGCTCATAATATAAATGATACTAAGCAACTTATTACAGACAGAAAAAAATATTTAAAAATTGCCAGAAGTGGCCTCCTCCTGCATCAATCCATTCTGTGCATTACTCTGCATGTTGGCAACTTTCTGTTGCTGTTTAACCTGCATTATAAGTGCTGAGTGCGTGTCTCTGTTTTTGTCTTTGTGGATATACAGACGTGGACAAATTATTAGCAAAATTTAAGATTTTTATTATATATTTTTACAAAATATGTTTCTTCAATTTAGACTACAGTTGACATTTTTGTGTATTTCCAAATTATTAGCAAAAATTGAAGATTTGTATTGTATATTTTTCAAAATTTAACTCCTCAATTTGGACTACAGTTGATATTTTTGCATATTTACAAATTATTAGCAAAACTGAAGGTTTTTGTTGTATATTTTTACAAAATTCGATTCTTCAATTTGTACTACAGTTGACATTTTGGATATTCCGAAATTATTAGCAAAACTGAAGTTTTTTGTTTTATATTTTACAAAATTTGACTCTTCAATGCAGTTGATAATTTTGCTAATTTACAAATTATTAGCAAAATTGAAGACTTTTATTATATATTTTTACAAAATTTGACTCTTCAATTTAAACTACAGTTGACATTTTTGCATATTTCTGTCTACTGTAATGATGGAAATATCCAAAATTGTCAAATGTAGTCTAAATTGAAAAGTCAAATTTTGTAAACAGAATTATCATAAAAATCGTCCATTTTGTTAATAATTTGTCCACGTCTGTATATTACTAGAGATCGGATTCTTATGTAATTACATATTGCATTCCTTTACTTATAGACTACTGAAAATGACGAATGTCGGCGATTTGTGGTTCTGGTATGGTTATAGTTGAGTTTCATTTTACATATTCTTAGTAATATTACATATTTTACATATTATGTAAAGAATGTAACATTTTACACATACCTAGCCAATTATTCAGTTTTTAATTTTTTATTAAATTCTTTTTATTTTTAGAGTAAATTATTGAATTTTTTTCATAGACATATGTCTTAACGTCCCTGTCCATTACTGTGATTGGAAGGTCAATTTTTTGTTCTCACTGTAGTACACGATGCTAGTAAAGAGGGCGGCTCGGAAACTGACGTCATTATGTTTCGTTCACAACTATAGAAAATACTTCAATTTCAAAAGCGGCTTAAGACAATAGTTCTTTTATAAGTAAAAAAAACAAACATAAAACTAGGGATTCCTACTCTTTGTAAAAGATATTAGTTCGTAGTGCCTCAACTCCGTACATTTGCCCTAATGCTTTCTCAGAATCTGGGATGATCAGATGTGCCCGTCATTTAACTATGTTACAAATGACTGCAAAAGGGTATCTGTCGGATACAGGGGGGGAGAGCCATTAATCCTTCCCATTGAAGGCTTTAAGGAACCAACCTGGACAAATACCCAATGTCCCATCCCTACCTTCCCGTGGTGCAGCTGTTAGTAAGCGTAATTTTACAAGCTGAACTAAAGGGAGGGCTACTCATCAATTAGCACTGGTCAGCTTGATGAGTTAATGACTGAATTTGTATAATTTTCCTCTAACCAATACCTAATTCCCTCTTTACCCTTTCCTATCCAGTCCTCTGACAGAACTCTTACTTTCTTCGACCTTGACGGCATTAGAGCATTCGAGGCCTAGGGGTTCACTTCCCTTTCCTTCCTCCTCTTTCTACTTTTCTGTTCCTAGTGCTGACCTGCTATGGCACTAAAATCGTCCTCCAGTGGCTTAAGGAGGAAAGCTGGTGATCAACAAGTTCTCCCAGCTAGGTCCAATGGACCCGTTGACCAACAGCAGGTGTGGTCCTCCAGACATTCTGGGGGTTGTGTGTGAATGAAGTAGCCACCAAAACGTTAAAATATGGTGTTCACTTAAATCAGCTACAACTTGCCATTTTTCAAAATCTGTGCTTCAGTGGCTGGTCATGATAATATCTTTGAAAAATATTGGAGTGCAAGAGGTCAAATGACTTCATTGTCAAATGCCTGGCATTTGAAAACAACAACAACAACAACTATGTTACAAATTGAAAGTAGGTATTAATAATAATATGAGAATTGCGCACAAATGTGCAATTACGAGAAGGATGTCAATGTTCACTAGCATAAAGTAGGCTATTAGCGAGGGTTTGGGTTGGGTGTCAGGAAAATCAAAATACCATTATGTGTGCCACAGAAAATACTTTTCTAGGAAATCTTAAGGCACAAGAAAAAAAAACATAAATTGTGGCAGAGACAAGTTGTATTTGCAGACTATACAATGAGGTGAAATGGCAAGTCACTTTCCAGGCTATATCCTCCCACTTCAACTGACCAGTTAAATTGTGACGACATTTTGCGAATTGAATGCATATTTATGTGATTTTAAATTACATATTTTATTAATACTACATATTGTGACAGCGACGTGAGAATCGAACTCACG
>JAJSOF020000013.1:146389077-146405719 GCA_025594305.2 Periplaneta americana
AAAAACACTGCAATTTTCTTTGGAAATCCATCTTGTATAATTGATTGTAACTTCTCACCAATCCACAGCTCTGGAAAAATGCATATTTGATTTACAGTGGACATCGTGTAATCAGCTTATAGCTGGATACACGTACATATTAAGAATTAAGAAGTAATTAATTAAAACAATGAAAATTATTGTACAACTTGATTATACAACTTTTAACATTATATCACTTGGAAAACGCATTATTTGTCTTTCTTGTGTTAAATTTTATATTACCTCGTTAACATGTTTCAGCCTGCTATTGGCCATCTTCAGAACTGGTTGTTGCTAGTCTTGACTCACATTACACTACACAAACACACCCCCACAGGAAACAAAACAAAAGGCGCCAAGACCAGCAACAACCAGTTCTGAAGATGGCCAATAGCAGGCTGAAACATGTTAACGAGGTAATATAAATTTAACATAAGAAAGACAAATAATACGTTTTCCGAAAATTATTGCAATTGTTCGATTTTACTGTCTTTTGTTCCCTTCGGTGCCTCGAACTTACAGACGAAATACTTTAAGAGTTTTATTTTCATCTGGCACCAATATTACATTTCTACCTCAATTTTTTTTTATTTTAGTAGGTTATTTTACGACGCTTTATCAACAGCTTTGGTTATTTAGCCTGAATGAGAGATGAAGGTAATAATGCCGGTGAAATGAGTCCGGGGTCCAACACCATAAGTTATCCAGCATTTGCTCATATTGGGTTGAGGGAAAACCCCGGAAAAAACCTCAACCAGGTAACTTGTCCCGACTGGGAATCGAACCCGGGCCACCTGGTTTGGCGGCTAGACGTGCTAGCCATTACTCCACAGGCGTTCTACCTCTATTCACTCAAAAAATATAATCCTCTGAAACACCACCATGGCTTTTGGGATAGAGAGTATAAACCTATCAATAGTTGCTGTGTTCCCAGGAACCCCGTTGTATCTTACTCTGGAGTTACTCAGCAAATGAACCACTCTTTAGAATAGAAATGGGGTATGTTGATTTGGTAGTACATCATTTTATTGATTGAGTTATTGCTAAGCTCATGAATATGGCGAGATCAGGAAGACAAAATATGTAAGAGTGTATGAGAAAGATTCCTTTAACTCTAATTTTTATATTTCAGAGTACAGCTATGCCAACTGTGTGGCGTTCCACTGATCACCTTTGTAGTGTATGGTGCAAGGAGTTGGTTCTGTAATTGTCAGGGCCTTACACGATATTGTGAACCTTACCACCAAACAAGTGACCGAAAATGCATTAGAACGCAAATTAGTCTTCCAATATCATATGCTGCAGGTAAGGATTTGTATACTAATGGACCACAGGAGCTTAAAATTAGACTTTATATTTGTGTTGAAGTTGGAAAAAAAAATCAGACTCCTAATAACCATCTTTCCCCCACCTTCTCCCCTCCCCTACAGCTTTCACCATATTTATAAGTCACATTTATGCATACTCTCTTGCACTTGACTTATAGTTTTTTATGCCTGGTTACTGTTTTATATACCAATCATAAACTCGCTACTTCTCTCTGTCGTACTGCAATAATTTTTTATCACTTCACTATAATCTTCTATTTCTCTAAGTAATATTTTTTTCCAAGTCTATTTTTCATTATCAACTATAGGGTGTCCCAACGAGAACGCCAGATTTAATAATGTTAATGAATTCAACAAAACAGATAACAGTTTCGCCAACCCAACAACAAGACAATTACGCAATGTCCCAACAATGGCTGCATTCAGCCGACAGCTAATTCAACGATTCATTTTTGCTGAGTTACAGAGCTGTGAGGTCCTGAACGACCATTGCAAATGTCTGCTGTGTTTACAAAGAAACACGCTGCTATTGTTCCGTCTACTCCTGAATATATGATACCATTGGCTGCGTTCAGCCAGGACAGTGCTGAGGTAGCGCTGAAATAGCGACAGCACTGAACGCCTTGCGGGCCGACAGCACTGAAATAGCAGCCGCCATTTTTCGTAGCAAAATTTTTTTCGCTGCAAGCCTGTTGCTAGCCAGCGAAAGTGGAGGGGGTAGACATCAACCAATGGTGCCGGAGTAGACAGAACACAATGGTTGCGTTCAGCCGGGACAGCGCTGCGGTAGCGCTGAGATAGCGACAGCACTGAACGCCTTGCTGGCCGACAACGCTGGAATAGCGGCCGCCATTTTTCGTAGCAAAATTTTTTTCGCTGCAAGTCTGCTGCTAGCCAGCGAAAGTGGAGGGGGTAGACCTCAACCAATGGTGCCGGAGTAGACAGAACAATGGCGTGTTTGTTTGTAAACACAGCGGACATTTTGCAGTCTGGTCGTTCAGCCACTAACAGCTGCTGTAACTCAGCAAAAGTGAATTGGTACCCCAGCGCTGTCCCGGCTGAACGCAGCCAATGGCGTGTTTCTTTGTAAACACAGCGGACATTTCACTACTTCAGCAACAGCTGAACGCAGCCATTGTTTAGTTGCTATTGGGTTGGCGACACTGTTACCTGTTTTTGTTGCACTTATTCACACAATTAAATCGTGCATTCTTGTTGGGACACCCTGTAGTAAAATTCATTTATTTATTCGTATTTTACTATACTGCGTATTCATTACTCATAATTGATATATCGTTAAATAGGCCTAACCAAGTAAAAACAAAAATATTCACCACTCTTCCTTTTTTCCATTTCCAACTGGTCTCATACTATCTTACTTACTTACTTACAAATGGCTTTTAAGGAACCAGGAGGTTCATTGCCGCCCTCACATAAGCCCGCCATCTGTCCCTATCCTGTGCAAGATTAATCCAGTCTCTATCATCATATCCCATCTACCTCAAATCCATTTTAATATTATCCTCCCATCTACGTCTCGGCCTCCCTAAAGGTCTTTTTCCCTCCGGTCTCCCAACTAACACTCTATATGCATTTCTGGATTCGCCCATACGTGCTACATGCCCTGCCCATCTCAAACGTCTGGATTTAATGTTCCTAATTATGTCAGGTGAAGAATACAATGTGTGCAGTTCTGCGTTGTGTAACTTTCTCCATTCTTCTGCTGACCATGATAATATCTTTGAAAAATATTGGAGTGCAAGAGGTCAAATGACTTTATTGTCAAAAGCCTGGCATTAGAAAACAACACAACATGTTTCAAACCATATTCAGAAGTTCGATCTCTCTTCTTAATTCACATTATATAAAAAATATCATGTGTTCTGTTTCATGATTTATACAGAGAACAGCAGGAAAACGTTTTTCTACTGCATTCCATCCTCGTGAAGCATTCTTTGATTCCAATGCATTCTGGAGAGAGAATTTACAACGCCAGTTCACATTCCACGAACCCAATGGAATATATACCGAAACATACATCATGATAAGACTGCTTGATGACCCCAAACATGAAATGATGGCAGTGGAAGCTGTCAATGTTGATGACAAAGACTGGGTGTTTGCATGTGTAGCAGATGCCATCCATAATAACGCCAGAATATGGTAAGTCATGTCATCAGAGCTGCATACAGATTTAGGTTAGTTCATATTTGGAGTTAGAGATGTATCTATGGATAACGAAAGAATTGGAACAGTTAGCAATACAGACTTTTTTCTATTTTCTCTATGTAATATACCCATCAAATTTTTATTCATAACTGCTTTAGTCTTAATATATTTTTTTATTCTTTCGACTTAAAGGCTCTCTGGTTTTTCGTACACTTTTAATGGGTTTGTTTCTGCAGAGAGTTGTGATGGTTTTGACAACAGTTCCAACTCCAACTATTGCACATGATCAATGATGATCGGTTTGAAACTAATTTCGAAACATCCCTGCATGAACACTCATGTACTGTAAAATAATTTTTCTAATCTCGTATATTGTAGATGTCATTAAATTTCACAGTATATTTTAATACGATGACCTAAAAACCTACTTAAAATGATCAATAAAGTGTCCTTAAAGTAATGGAAAAATGACAAAAAATTAAAAGAAACTGACATTTAAAGTAGTAGGGTTTAAGAAGGGCGCGTCAGCTACTATGGCTATTTGCGCCCTTATCTAAAATTCTTAATGTAACAAATACATAAATAATATAATAATCTGAGTGCTAAAAGAACTAAAAAGCGTTGTCACGATAAAACGAGGCACACAAATGCAGTATACATAAGGTGATCTGCAGACATTTAAATATTATTCGAAGTACCACACCACAACTTCTTAAAAATTAGTCACCTTGTTTCAATGACTGCCCTGCAAATCTCGGAGAGAGGAGGCAACTTCCTAGAATTTTACCACAGTCTAGTATATACAGTCGCGAAGCTCAATATGTAGTAAATATGCAAACATTAGATAGTTGCTCACCACTAGGATCGCTAATATCACTTCATTACAGGCAATGCAAAATAGTACCGTCACAGTCTATTGTTTCTAGCACCCTCAAAACTCAAGCTTCATGACTGTATATAGTAGACTGTGATTTTACCAACATAAAGGAAAAGGGCATGCAACAAAATGAAGGTTTTTAAGAGAAAACTATAGATTTTAGTGAGGTTTTACAATGTGTTTCAATCAGGGGTGGCCCATGTCAGTGCCTTCATTCTCAGTCTCCTCCTCCTTCCGCTCTTCACTTTTGTTACCAGACCTTCCAGATGAGGGAGTGTGAATGACAAAACAAATTGTGGGTGCAGTGTGCATTCTGCAATCTTTGTGTTAAAAATACTGTCTACTACAATGCATCCCTTCCAAACCATATTGGGGACACAAAGTCCTATTGTCCATGAAACAGTGAAAGTTTCCCCCCTTCCAAACATAAATTTTAAAGTCACCCTCTTACCAACAAAAGAACAGTAGCGGTCAAAGCCATCACTTAAACTAAGCTGTTGTCAAGCATTTTATATTACTTCTGTTGTGTGAGGTGAAGCCTTCAGTGGAATAAGGGATGGACTTTGAGTTTTATAGTTTGGAACAAACTATAAACTCCACTGTTATTCACTTATTCAGTAGGTAATTACTACTGATCTATTTGCTTAGAAAAATACTTAACAGGCCTATCTATAAAGAAGTAAAATTCATATTCCAAATGATCTAATAGTTCTTCAAAGTATTAAAAATGACCAAAAAATGCCGAAAAATATAAAAATGACCTATTAGTTCAAAAATGCAATATAAGAAATTAATTTTTTACATTGATATTAACATAGAAAGGATTTCTATATTAATAGGCATCGTCCTAATGTGAAAAATAAGCTTACTTTTCATCAACATCTGCCCCATAGAATAATAACCAATATAGATAAGCATGAAAACAAAATATTAAAGCAAAAAGTATGTGTGTGCCAGTCCAGTGGAAAAAGGTAAAGGACAACTATCTTAATGTTCATGCATCAGTGTGATTTGAGATTGGCTTGCACTTGATCAACAAATCTTTCTGACCATCAGAAAATGGTTTGGTGATGGTTTGATATGCTGCAAGAATGCCTGAATTTAATCAGGAAGTGGTCAGAGTTTGAAGTTATCACTGTACCAACAATAAAGTAATGATGGTTGGAAACTAGCATCGTGTGTTACAGGTGCTATGTTCGGTTTAAGTTTGTCAAATATGGTGAGGTTCGATATTCGGCGATGTTCGCTCTATAGAAGGCAGCCTATCATGTTTGTTCAGCCTTGTTATGAAAATATTCTCAGTCCTCCACTCCCATCTCTTCGTGTTTTAACCGTTTAAGGATTTTAATATATATTTTGCTTTTAGTTTTTCATGTGGAATAAGACGAATTTTGTAATATTTTGGTTACCTCTCTCATGTTCGAACATTGCAGGAGAATATTGGAAACTACTGCAGAAACAAATCTACGAGTAATACTAAACACAGTTCTGTTCCTCGGGGAATTTTCAGGACCTTAATACCAATTAGGAACCTCTTGGCAGAATGAGTTACACAGGATTTCATTCTTTTACACTATAAGATCTCGCACTCTACTCCAGAAGAATATATCTTGCAATTTCTTCTCCATATTTGCAAATAGAATTATTATAATATAAACAATGACAGTTGTAGGAAAAATATTTTAAATAGTCCAAGTAAAACTTTAAGTAATCTTACACCTTCAGTTACTTTTTTTTGCAACAAATAGGATCATATTTCTGTTTTAAAATTTGTACTTAAAAGTAGAAAAGGTAGATGAAAATCACTCTATATCGCAGTGAAGATTCTCACATGTTCAGTGCTTGTAATAGACACATTGGTAAATAAACATATTCAATTTATTAATTCTTGTGCGAGATTTCTTCCGAATTTAAGGAAAGGAGAACCCATCAGTTGGATCCTTACAAAGAGTTATTATTGTTAATGTGAGTATAATAATTGTTTATTACCATGATCTCATTTTTTCAGTTCTAGTGGAATCAATCTATCCAATGAGACACAGTTCATACCATCACGTCAATTCCAGAGGAAGTTCATTTATTTAAACCTGGCAGCTCTGAAACGTAAATTATTCACACATGTTATCTTAAAAGTGAAGCCAACAAAAGAAATGGTAAGTTTTCTGACCTTACTTTAATGGTAACATGCACAGATTAGATTTCATCGAAAGTAAGTCCTTTATACGAAATATGAATAATATTATGATTTTATATTATACAGGGTGATTCACGAGGAAAGGTAAAAAATTTAGGATGTGAAATCTGAAGTCATTCTGAGTCAAAAAGTTCATATGAATATAGGTCCGTTTTCGAACGGTTACGGAGATATGGCTCTGTGATTTCACAAAAACTTCTAAGATTCCATTTTACTAACTCTCATTTAGAGACAGATAACGAACAAATTTAAAGTCCATATTCATGTATGCATACATACCTAATATTCTAGACATCGGGGTCGATGTTTTCGAGCATTTTCAAAGATACTTCCTTCTGCTTCAATGCACTGTTGCGCTCAGGTGTGAATCGCGCAAATCACGTGGTAGAGTTGCACGCAACTGTTCTCTATGCCGCATCCAAAATATGGTCGATTAGTGCCTCTCTCGTTTCCTTCCTTTGCTATTCCAAGTCTTTCATCCAACCCCATAGACAGTAAGTACTCTTCGATATGGTACCCTTCTGTTCGGAATTCGTCGTTCATATTCAGCGACGGCACGCAAGGAACTTCCATCACACAAACCATACACATACACAATATCGGCATATTCTGTAGTCGAAAATTTATAAGGCATCTTGAAAAACACAACTTAACACTTCTGATAACTGTACCTGTATAACTACTGTACTGTAGGTAGCTGACTAGACTGCTGTGAATTGATGATATTGTAGGCTATTTGTGTTATCTGCGGGTTCTGTGTCATTACATCAGACAAGTGCAGGAGATTGAACATTTGTAATGCCCCACCACCTGGTTTCTTCCTCTTATCTACATCGTTCACAGTGCAGATTCCCATGTTACGTCATTCATTGCGATAGTGACCTTGTCTCACATCTCACGTTAGCAGCATATGGTAACATCTGATTCACATTGGGGCGAGATGTTTTACCAAAAAAATGCATCTAGCTCCGCCATCGTTCGAAAACGGACCTGTGTTCATATGAACTTAGTCACTCAAAATGGCCTAAGATATCATATCCTAATTTTTTTACCTTTCCTCGTGAATCACCCTGTATATATTAGAAAATAATAAGTGATAGTATTTTAGAAGAAGTACAATGTTTGAATTATTTCCGATTCAAAGTTACTTATGAAAGAACAATGAATTGAACAACAAATTACATATTTATCAACAGTTAATAGGAACAATGAAACAAAGTCTACTGAAGAATTAATACGATGTACCAAAATACAGTACATATGATATTTCCGAGCAGAATTTCTGCGTTACCGTATGATGAAGTTTGATGGAGCAGAGAAAATTCTCTCCAGCACTGGGACTCGAACCCAGGTTTTCAGCTCTACGTGCTGATGCTTTATCCACTAAGCCACACCGGATTCCAGTTCCAATGCCGGGTTGAATCCTCTCAGTTTCCCTTTGGTGGCCAACCCTCATGCACTGTGTCACAGATGTGTGACAGTGGCACAATGTCCAACACACTATGTGCAGAGGTGCACTCATTACGAGTGACTAAGTGGCCGGGATTCGACAGAATGAGCGCAGTCTTGAATCATTCCTTATGTGCAGTTATTATCAGAGCAAAGGTTTGTTACCACGGCAAATATCATAAGATTATTATTTTTGGATTTAGATAAGTCAAGACAATGATTAAGTCAAATTTTGCCATGACCAGAATTACAAACTCTGAAAATGAATCTACAATACCGTACTTATTATTACCTTATATAATTGCTAGTTGTTACCATGCTCTCAAAAGGAGAGAGAGCTTATCATCATTCCAACATGCAGATCTGACCTCGAAAGAATGACTGAGAGTGACATTCCGTAACCTACCATCGCAGCTGGAGGCCAAAGACAGTATCAAGGATGTGCGAGAATCGAAAAACGTTAAGTCATCACATCGGAAACCCGAACTGTCGATATAAAATTCTGTCAGATGACAATAAAACAAGACATTCACACTCATACCATTACATCCACTCATACTGTTACAACCCTTCCTGTAATTTCCTGCACATATAATCAGAATTTTCATTGTCCTGGGAAATTATCATTTGGTCGTCACAAACAGTAGGTTAGTGATAAACAGAGACCGGAAGTTTAAGCATTATGAATCATTAAAATAGGCAGGCAAAAAGGCATTATAAATAGCTAAAATACGCAATAAAAGGCAATTACAAAAACCTTGCACTAGACCCACAACCTTGCACTTTCCACAAAGGGATTTCGGCAGCAAAAAAAAGCTTTACATAAATCGAATGCAAATTGAGATTTTCGACTCGATGTTGCAATTACTGTTGGAAGCAAAGAAATCTTCTTCCCAGTAGCCTTGGAAAGTGCATTTTTGTGTTTGATTGTACTGATATGTTGCTATATGAAATATATAGCTAGCTACAACAACATCACAATGAAAACTGAAAGAAAAATAACCGTTAAAAATAACACTAGACCTGCACTCATTGTTGCCTTGTCAAATTAACACAAGCGATAATTAAAACACTGTTATACATTTTTGCACGGCAGCACTCATTGTTGCAAAGAGAATATGAAATGACTGAAAGACAATAATATACATTCGGTGAAGTCACTTTCATTGTAGCGATTATAGAAATAAATTAAAATATATCTGTAGGCAATTTTTAATAATAAATTAATAAATAATAGATAAATAATCAAATAAAGGCAGAAAAAGCATTTATTTTGTAAATTAGGCATTTATATTAAAAAAGGCAGAAAAGGGCAACATAAAACTAGATGTTTCAATCACAAAGGTATAATTGTACAGATTTACTTTCAAAATGAAGATAGATTTAACACATTTAAAAGGCATTCTGCCAAAGTTCCGGTCTCTGGTGATAAATATATTTTCTGTTATCTGAAATCTCATTCTTCTACATTTCCTAGTCCACTTTCTTAAACTTACATCTATGAAAATTTTGAATAAGGTAGGTGGTAAGAGTTTCCTTGAAGAAGTCCTTTGCTTGTGTAAAATGGTTGTGATAATTTTGATCCTATTTTCACTTGACGTGTGCTTTTGCTATTATACAATTGAGAGACTTGCTTATCCCTGCTATCCTCAGTATTTTCCAGGGAATACAATCGTATGCTTTTTCTAGATCTGTGAACATTAATTCAAGCTGTTTAATTTTAATTTTAATTTAATTTGTAATTTAAATAATATGTACCCTTAACTACTATTATTATCTCTTCTTAGGTTCAGTTTAATGTTGACATTCATTCGTCTTCAAGCCGTCAAGTTACTGTTCCTTTACCAAAATGGCTGACATTTATGTCAAAAATACAGTGCTGGATTCAACAGCAGACGCGCTGGGTATTATGAACTTGCTCTGCCAGGCTTTGAGCAAGTTTGGCAGGCATATCTGCTTCACATTCAGCCACTTGACTGTCAAAAGTCTCTGCATCATGCTATTGCAAAAATGAGGGTACCATGGAGCAAGGAAGACGTTCATGTTCACTTTACGTGAGTATTCGAGAATTAAGACTCAATATAGTGGATAAAGGCCGGAGATGTGTCATGCCAGAATTCAGGAACATGCACGTTTATTTAATTAGCATCAGAATGAACTTCCTGACATGAACAAATAAATAGTACAATAGATCCTTATCATTTTTCTCAAATGTTGTTGTTGTTTTCTAATGCCAGGCACGTGACAATAAAGTCATTTGAACTATAATTTTTTCTTGCATAACATTGATAAAAGTCATTGTATTGAGAGATGTGAACTTTTTATTGGATTAAAAATTCCAGAGGAATTTTACTGAGAGAAGGGGGAAATTCTGTGGGATATGCCTGTATTTTGATGCAGTCTTTCTTGAAAATTTCTCTTTTCTGTTTTTTGCAGAGAAAATATTCATAAGCCTCTACATTTAAAACTGCAGTCTCTAAAACCTCTATCATACAATTCAAGTGATCCGGTCAAAGTCATTCTGATTCTTGATCCATCCTGCAAATATTCTGTCAGGTAAGGCAAAATATTGAGAATACTGTTTCTAAGTTTTGCATATAGAGACCATTAATAATACGAACAATAATTGTTCTGGAAATTCCTTATATAAATATTTAATGCGAATTGTCTCACTTCTCAGACATGTCTCTGCAGACTAGTGTCTCACTGCAGATGTCACTGCAAGCCAGCATATCTTTGTGATTGAAACTATTTTTATAGAGTAGGGTCTCTTTGAGAATGCAGGTAAGCATATTTTTGAGGATGCAAGTATCTCTCCAGATCAGCATATCTTTGAGATTGCAAATATCTCTGCAGATCAGCATATCTTTGAGATTGCAAATATCTCTGCAGACCAGCATATCTTTGAGGTTACAGATATCTCTGCAGGTCAGTATATCTTTAAGATTGCAAATATCTCTGCAGACCAGCATATCTTTGAGGTTACAGATATCTCTGCAGGTCAGTATGTCTTTGAGATTGCAAATATCTCTGAAGATTGACATATCTTTGAGATTGCAAATATCTCTGAAGATCGACATATCTTTGAGATTGCAAATATCTCTGAAGATTGACATATCTTTGAGATTGCAAATATCTCTGAAGATTGGCATATCTTTGAGATTGCAAATATCTCTGAAGATTGACATCTTTGAGATTGCAAATATCTCTGAAGATTGACATATCTTTGAGATTGCAAATATCTCTGAAGATTGACATATCTTGGAGATTGAAAATATTTCTGAAGATTGACATATCTTTGGGATTGCAAATATCTCTGAAGATTGACATATCTTTGAGATTGCAAATATCTCTGAAGATTGACGTATCTTTGAGATTGCAAATATCTCTGAAGATTGACATATCTTTGAGATTGCAAATATCTCTGAAGATTGACATATCTTGAGATTGCAAATATCTCTGAAGATTGACATATTTTTGAGATTGCAAATATCTCTGAAGATTGACATATCTTTGAGATTGCAAATATCTCTGAAGATTGACATCTCTTTGAAAATGGAAATATCTCCAAGTCAACATATCTTTGAGATTGCGAATGTCTCTAAAGGCCAAATCTCTTTGAGATTGAAAATTTCTCTGCAGGTTAAGTCTCTTTAAGATGTCTCTATAGGCCAATCTCTATTTGAGATGGCCAATGTCTCTGTAGACCAGTCTCTGTCTCTGAAGTTGTAGATGTCTCTGCAAGTCAGCATTCCTGTGAAAGTTCAAATGTTTCTGCAGAATATCTCGCAAGAATGTGAAGATTTTTGACGAACCAAAGTTTTAAAATTTGAGAGTAGACACAATAAACTCTTAGAATACATCCAATGAATGAGAGATGGGCAAAAACCGATTTCTGAAGATTCACCATTACTTCAAGTCTCCATATAATTGAGCTTTTATCTGGTGTTTCAGGATACAGAGTGCAATTCTGGACAGCTTGGGGCAGCTGGCTCGGTTCTTCAGTTCAATGCTGCTGCCGTACCTGGTGGCTATTCTTCTACTCACCATGCGTCAGCAATTAAAATCTCTAGTGGAGACAGGCCGATGTGTCATGTTCCACACTGCTCTGGGAGTCGGGGCAAAACCATACTATGTTCTTCCACCTGTTAGACTGTGGGCACGTGTGCTTGGGTGTATAAAAACAATATACTTTGCATACTTCCACGGTAATGAGTTTTGGAATAATATTCTGGGAAATTCCACAGATAGTAACAATATATTTCTATTACAAACAAGAGTAATTAGAATAATAGTAGGTGCCAAATCTAGGGAATCTTGTAGGACTATTTTCAAAAAACTACAAATAATGCCCATGGCTTGTCAGTATATCTTTTCATTAATAGTCTTCCTCGTATGTAATCGTGAATACTTTGTAACTAATTCAACAGTTCATAGCATAAATACACGTCAAAAAAATGACTTTCATACTCCATCGGAAAGTCTATCGTGCTATCAAAAAGGAGTGCGTTATATGGCAGTAAAAATGTTTAATAGCCTCCCTATCGATAAAAATGAAACTCAAAACATAAAATTATTTAGGGCCAAATTAAAGAAGTACCTAATTTCTCACACCTTCTATTCTGTAAGTGAATTCATGACATTCAATAATACTTCATGAAATTGATACTAAAACTTTGTGTTGTACTAGTAGACTATATTGTAAATCTCGTCTGTATATATTTCATCTAGACTGTGACTGTAAATTAAGACTTTATAATAGTATTAAGTTTTTTGACTCGTTCCATATTCTAGCTGTAAAGCAATGTATGAATACCATGGAATGTTCATAAATACAATACAATACAATACAATACAATAACCGAGAAAAAGAAAATCTTTGTCTCAAACTTGTGCTTCTGACCATAATATTATAATAAGAACAGTAGCACTCTCTTCTGAAAAAAATGGCAATGCTACAGTAAATGCACTAAACCTAGTTCACAACATAACTTTTTCTAAACACACACCTTCATCTGAAACAGCAGAAATAACTAAAATGCTCTCTCAATTAATATCACTCAATAAAAGAATTGTATTCCAATGGATACCATCCCATTGTGGAATCCTGGGAAACGAGAATGAGGATGCTTTAGCAAAGAAGGGCAGCACTGCTACTTACAGACCTGTTACTAAATCTACGTATTACTCTGTGAAAAGATTTATTAAATCTACATACTTAGACTTCAACAAACAAAATTTGATAACACAATCTCAAGGGAAAAAATGGAACTCTCTGCATCATAATCCACAGTTAATTCCTGATTTACCACGAAAATCGTCTGTAGCTGTATTTAGATTGGCAACAGGCCATGACTGTTTGGCCAATCATCTGCATAGAATTGGAGTATATCAGTCACCTAACTGTCCATTGTGCAACTCAAACCAAGCAATGAATTGAAACACCTCAAAATCTGTGCTTCATTGGCTGACCATGATAATATCTTTAAAAATATTGGAGTGCAAGAGGTCAAATGACTTTATTGTCAAACGCCTGGCATTAGAAAACAACAACTTTCCACAGATACACATCATACAAAGTGTGGCCTGCCGAAGTGGTGTGCAACTTGAAAGTGGGTCACAGACCTGGCATCTATTTGCAATATGCAGAACCCAAATCATGCAAGTGAAGTGGGTAGGCTTTGGACACACAAACACACACACACACTCTCTCTCTCTCACACACACACACACACACACTCTCTCTCTCTCTCTCACGTTCTCTCTCTCTCTCTCTCTCTCACGTTCTCTCTCTCTCTCTCTCTCATGTTCACTCTTACTCTCTATCTCACACACACACACTCTCTCTCTCTCTCTCTCTCTCTCTTACAGACTCTCATACTCTCTCTTACAGATTCTCACACACTCTCTCATACTCTCTCTCTCTCGCACACTATTCCTCCCTCTCACACTTTCACTCCCTCTCTCTCTCTCTCCCTCCCTCCAACTCTCTCCTCCATATTCTACACCCACTCTCTCTCTCTCTCTCTCTCACACATACACACAATTTTTAAACGTGTATAAGGACATAAATATATTATTGAAGAAGTTCTTACATAATTTTCTGTTACACTTTACCTTCTTCATGGAAATTGCTCGATAAATTCCTCAAAAGTAAAAATATTTTCGTTGAAGTATCTTATTTACATAACTACATGCCTATGCACTGATCACATTCTGAACGGTGCATATCTGCTGTTTGTGACCACAGTGGATGAGAGTAAAAGGCCGTGTTCTAGAACACAGTTTTTCTTGGGAGTTGACAAGAAAAATTCTCTGTAATAATTAAAACTGGTAATGTGACATTGATTTGTAACAGATGGAGTGTGTTGGTGAAACTGGTGCACCCGCTGCTGCCACTGCCTGACTTCGTCGTTCTTCAGGAGCACAATCTGGATTTTATGCTCCTGCCCATATACCTCTACGTGGTGGCGTATGGATCAGCATACCTCCTTGGATTAGCTTGCTGGCTTGCTGTCATCTTCAGTGGACACACTGCACACAAAATGGCCTTGAGGTACTCATTATACCATATACGAGTAAAACAGTCTTTTCTCTCCCTTTCCTATCTTCTTCCTGATTCTCTAACTCTGCTTCTTGATCATCCTTTGTTCCTTACTCTTCTCTTCTGTCTTCTTCTCTCAGGATTATATTAATTTAAAACTGTTCCAACTCAGATATTCCTGATATTCTTATGTCTTCTTTTCTTTCGTCAGGGATTAGTTCATGTAACATATTACAAATATACAAATCTGGCTTTCAGGTACAGCTCCCTGTAAAGCTGATTTGAATAATTTCAAGGGAAAAATTGTTCCAGGGCTGGGTATCGAACCCGGGACCTTAGGCTGAGTGCGCCAATGCTCTACCAACTGAGCTACCCAGGAACTGTATCAGACTCTGGCTCAATTATTCCCCTTATATCCACATACCTCAAGTGGGATGACAAAACGTCAGAGTCCATCACTAACTTGATAAGTAGGAGCGGATTTTTATGTGCTAAAAATTTAAATATATTTATTTTTTATGTGCTAAAAGTACGAAAATATTTGCTAAAAATAAAAAAATATGTTTTTTTTTAAATATGACAAAAATACCTTACTTAGCTTGAAAAAAAAAATGTTACTGGGTACTCACCAACCACACTTGAGTGCTAGTAGTTGGCCGAGAATTGCAGTGAACAACAAACATTTCCAAATTCTCCATCACAAATGCATGTCGATTATCTCCAAACAACGACTTATACTGTGAAAACGATCTTTCCACATCACAGGACGTCAGACATGCATATTTAAAGAGAGGAATGTCACAAACACCTACACCATCAATTTCACCTACATGCACACCCTCCAATACTTGAGCAACTTTACACATCTTTTTATATCCACTGTTTTTCCCAAACACATTCTGGAATTTGTCCCTTAGTATTTGTACTTCTGAACCTGGCAGCGAGTCTAGTTTAATATTCATGGCATGCATCTCCTGTTTCAGATAACAGGCTTTTGGATGTTTGAGTTTTTTTATGGTGTCACACAAAAAGCTTAGATTTGCTAATAGGAAAGCCAAATCGTTTTTTAAGCAACCATCTTTTAGTATATCTTGAAGGATATTGATTGACGAAGCCCGATATCAGGGAATCACAACAAGATATATTGCCTTACTTGATAGACATGAGCGAGAGGCGAGAGATTTGTTTAAATTAATTAATGTCCATACCCTAGTGTGGAATGAAATCATCTTCAGCAACAATAAACATTCCTAATTTTGTGTTGCAAGATCTCTCCTCCTTGTCCACGTTAATTTATTCTCTAATAATAACACTGATATGCTGCCTAGCAGTTCTCAGAACTTGAGGCGATACTATTACAAAAATGGATCACGGATACACCACAAAGCGCTTAGAAACACGAAGCAACCAAGAATTCTTAAAAAGATAACGTACTTCTGAATGATATAATTGATATAGTTTTAAAATATTTAAAAGTTCTTGTAAAAATTATTTAAGTAAAAACTCTAAGATTTGTGTGTTTATAACAGATTTCCTGAAAATATGTATTTACATAATTTTTTTGTGAAAATATGTGTTTTTATGTGAAATAAAATTCGGGTTTTAAACTTGAAACTTCATGTTCGGAATTTTAACTTTGTTAATTGTGTTTTATCACACGCAAAAATAATATTTAATTACATAGGAATCCGCTCTTTATTGATAAGTTAGTCACATTATGTATTGAAATATGCTTAATTTTTTCAAACATATGGACACGAATGTTACAGATTCATAGCAAGGACCCTCACAGGAACTTTAACTTTGTCAGAGTGGACCATGGCAGGACTGTCCAAGTTGCCCGCAGTTTTAGCTGCTTTCCTCATAGCTCTCATCTATAGCACATGTGGTGCCCTCAGTCTCTGCGTGGGTGCTGCCTTCTTTTTCTCAAGGTATGACAATAGATTACAATAGTACCAACTTTCGTGCAGGAAATTGTTAATAACTGCTCCATTAAGGATAACGTCTGAATAAAAAATTATTTGCTCTTATATACTGTAATAGATAGCTCAGATTTTTTT
>JAJSOF020000013.1:146405819-146434371 GCA_025594305.2 Periplaneta americana
AATATCGATGAAGGTGGGAGGGAATACTTTCACCAGGTGCGCTGCTAAATGCATGGAGTAATTACTCTTTTCGCTACTTGGTGCGCTGCTAGATGTAATAACGTCCCTCCCTCCAACAGGTGGCAGAAAGGTCATTTTCTACAACAGCGCCTCTAGTATGTGTTACGAGAAACTCGGTAAGTTTCGCATCCTATTATAATTATATTCATCCATGGCATCACGGTGTTCCGAATTTCAGCGATGGCGTCACTGATGCTCCACCGGTGTCGCACCGGTTCCATCAGCTTGCAGAGATGGTGGCAGTCTCCATCAGCCGCCATCAGTGAATCTGATTGGTTCTTGTATAGGGCGGGAATTAGCAGACGAATGACATCGTACACTGTTGTGTCATGGCGGTGTGTTCTGCTGTATTGTTTGTAATGGGCACAACGTAAAAATAATATGTTAAAGGCTTATGAGCGAACATGTCAACGGACCAGTTATTACTACCGGTTCAAGAAATAAATTGTTTATGTTCTCTTTCCTTTGGAGAAGATGGCAGCACGGAAATTTCGCAAAATCTTGCTAGCGTAGCACAGACAACAACTTATACAGTCGCCATGACAGCCATCGATCCTTCCAGCAGTTTTGTTCCTATTTCGCTGCAGCGTGACGTCATTGTTGTCCACCGGTCCGGTGAGATTTGGAGTACGCTGATTCTCGTCGTGTTTAGGAGTATAATCCATTTGGTGAGGATGGAGAATTGGAGAGGTGTACACCGTGTTTATGATATCAATGCTTAATTATAAAAACGGCAAAACTTTCATGACTACAAAGCTCTTGTTTCGGCAGCATTACAATATCGTTGTAATGTTGCAGTGCCATTTGCCAATGCAAGCCTGAATCACTTGGATTATGTTTGGATGGAATTTTAAGTCTTTATGCAACATTCGGCAGATACCAGAACGTGATGTCGTAAGTGAAACAAGAGTGACATCCAACAGAACGTTAGGACTTCATCGAATGCTCTTCTTATACCACCAATGTTCCCTGCTATTCGCTTCTTCGTTAGAGTAGAACCCGCCTCTTCGAATTTATCACAGACGCAGCGACATAGCGCTGTTACATTCCACCATGTTTCAGACCACCTACTCTGTTTCAAACTATAATTATTCAGAGCTCTCTAGCAGCAGAGATACGAAACTTGCATCAGTGAAGCAAGTTAACTGACAAGTAAGGGTACGTACACGTTGGAGCGACGATAAACGATAAAAGAAGCAGCGATGCTATATCAGAGAGAATTGAAGCATGCATTGTCATTGAGGTGTGCATATTGGAGTAACGATAAAAGCGAAGATACAAGATAAAAGAAGCAGCGATGCTATATCAGAAGAATTGAAGCATGCATTGTCATTGAGTGTGCATATTGGAGTAACGATAAAAGCGAAGATACACGATAAAAGAAGCAGCGATGCTATATCAGAGAGAATTGAAGCATGCATTGTCATTGAGGTGTGCATATTGGAGTAACGATAAAAGCGAAGATACAAGATAAAAGAAGCAGCGATGCTATATCAGAGAGAATTGAAGCATGCATTGTTATTGAGGTGTGCATATTGGAGTAACGATAAAAGCGAAGATACAAGATAAAAGAAGCAGCGATGCTATATCAGAGAATTGAAGCATGCATTGTCATTGAGGTGTGCATATTGGAGTAACGATAAAAGCGAAGATACAAGATAAAAGAAGCAGCGATGCTATATCAGAGAGAATTGAAGCATGCATTGTCATTGAGGTGTGCATATTGGAGTAACGATAAAAGCGAAGATACAAGATAAAAGGAGCAGCGATGCTATATCAGAGAGAATTGAAGCATGCATTGTCATTGAGGTGTGCATATTGGAGTAACGATAAAAGCGAAGATACAAGATAAAAGAAGCAGCGATGCTATATCAGAGAGAATTGAAGCATGCATTGTCATTGAGGTGTGCATATTGGAGTAACGATAAAAGCGAAGATACACGATAAAAGAAGCAGCGATGCTATATCAGAGAGAATTGAAGCATGCATTGTCATTGAGGTGTGCATATTGGAGTAACGATAAAAGCGAAGATACACGATAAAAAAGAAGCAGCGATGCTATATCAGGGAGAATTGAAGCATGCATTGTCATTGAGGTGTGCATATTTGAGTAACGATAAAAGCGAAGATACACGATAAAAGAAGCAGCGATGCTATATCAGAGAGAATTGAAGCATGCATTGTTATTGAGGTGTGCATATTTGAGTAACGATAAAAGCGAAGATACACGATAAAAGAAGCAGCGATGCTATATCAGGGAGAATTGAAGCATGCATTGTCATTGAGGTGTGCATATTTGAGTAACGATAAAAGCGAAGATACACGATAAAAGAAGCAGCGATGCTATATCAGAGAAATTGAAGCATGCATTGTTATTGAGGTGTGCATATTTGAGTAACGATAAAAGCGAAGATACACGATAAAAGAAGCAGCGATGCTATATCAGGGAGAATTGAAGCATGCATTGTCATTGAGGTGTGCATATTGGAGTAACGATAAAAGCGAAGATGCACGATAAAAAAGCAGCGATGCTATATCAGGGAGAATTGAAGCATGCATTGTCATTGAGGTGTGCATATTGGAGTAACGATAAAAGCGAAGATGCACGATAAAAGAAGCAGCGATGCTATATCAGAGAGAATTGAAGCATGCATTGTTATTGAGGTGTGCATATTTGAGTAACGATAAAAGCGAAGATACACGATAAAAGAAGCAGCGATGCTATATCAGGGAGAATTGAAGCATGCATTGTCATTGAGGTGTGCATATTTGAGTAACGATAAAAGCGAAGATACACGATAAAAGAAGCAGCGATGCTATATCAGAGAGAATTGAAGCATGCATTGTTATTGAGGTGTGCATATTTGAGTAACGATAAAAGCGAAGATACACGATAAAAGAAGCAGCGATGCTATATCAGGGAGAATTGAAGCATGCATTGTCATTGAGGTGTGCATATTGGAGTAACGATAAAAGCGAAGATGCACGATAAAAGAAGCAGCGATGCTATATCAGGGAGAATTGAAGCATGCATTGTCATTGAGGTGTGCATATTGGAGTAACGATAAAAGCGAAGATGCACGATAAAAGCGACGAAAAAGAAAAGTACCATTTTCTTCGCTGTTGTCGTTTATATGATCTCTGATTAAGATAATATTAATCTGTATAATTACCGGTGGTTGTCAATATATCCGAATATTAATAGATTTATTATTATTTCCGCATATTAAATTAATTATTGTAGATATTGGCAAATTGATCAGTTGTGTATTTATTCGTCCTATGTTATGTGATCACAAGAACCAATCACAACACAACGAATTTATACTATCTTCGGGATGACAAACTGGTTTAATTTTGTACGTATTTAAGTTATATTAACCTTGAACCTAGCAGCTGATATTTCCTATATATCTTCTTCCATTAAGTGGATGCGTAGAATTTCTACTGATAAATCAAAATGTTCGCTTCCCGCGTCCTCGTTGCTCCGATATGAACACTTGATTCTTTGATAATACCAAAGCGTCGCTAGATCGTTTCTTTTATCGTTTATCGTCGCTCCAACATGTACTAGCCTTAGGCTAACCAAGTGATAATGGATTTTCACAACGACTTTTCGCCCATACATTTCATTTGAAATGAAAAACCTCCCTACAAAATTCTACATCAGGAAAGAGCTTAGTTTTCCTGATATGTTTTTTTTTCTTCAAATTTTTCAATCTAGAGCTATAATAGCTAATGCAAACAGTGCTATATGCTAGACATATCAGGCAATAAATCTCATCTACTGTTAAAATCTCCTTGAATAATTTTAGTTATGAAAATTACATATCAGATATACAGGGTGATTCACGAGGATTTACTGTCACTTACGGAGCTTATTTTCGAAGATATTCTGAGCAAAAAAGTCATATAAACATTTTGTCCTAATCTGAATATTTTCAGAGTTACACTAATTTTCATTGTTTGCAAAATATCATTATTATTGAATTTTAATGGTAAAAGAATATTACAGATAAATAATGAACTATTCAGGAGTATCATTTCTTTAATTAGCTAGTATTCTGAAGCAAAAAATGTGTTGCAAATTCTATAGTTGCTTCGTACAGAATTTTTTTTTAGATTTTTAACTACAAAATTACATTTTCTTACGCATTTGTTACAACAATTGTTACAAATCACGCTACTCTTGTAAATACATAATTAAACTGTGGAGAATCGAGTTCATAAAGTCGTATGATTTGTAACAATTTTTGTGATAACTGCGTAAGAATTATGCCATTTTTAGTTAAAAATTGAAAAAAAAATCTGTACAAAGCAACTGACAACACATTTTTAGCTTCAGAATACTAGACAATTAAAGAAATGATACTTCTGAATAGTTCATTCTCTATTTGTAATATTATTTTACCCTTAAAACTAAAGAATAAAGGTATTTTACAAACAACTTCAAATTAGTGTAACTCTGAAAATATTGAGATTAGGACAAATGTTTATATGACTTTTCTGCTTAGAATGGCTTCAGAAATAAGCTCCGTAAGTGACGGTAAATTCTCGTGAATCACTCTGTATAATATTCATGAAATTGACTGTAGAATAGTCTATGAAGAAATGATAAGGAAATGTAAACGTGCGTGAAATTATTCGCTGTATTGATCATAGTAGTGGAAATCGTTGTAAAAATGCCCAAAAGACAGTGGAAATTTGCACCACAAACATTTCACAAAAATAAGTTTCTCGCAATCAGTTGCAGTTGCAAACATCAACGTGAAAACAGAATTCTACAGGAGTGACAAATTGATCAAGTTTGTTGCTAAGGTACCCGGCTTTATGCCAGCCATAAGTTATTTAAACATATTCATATATCTAGGAAATGAAATTTGATTGTGTGTTAACGATATCATAATATTATTATCTCTCTGATGCAATATAATATTCGTACCAAGTAACAAAACACTAACATAGAACTTCCGAATGAAATTATTCCAAGACCTAAAGCCATAAACGTCAAGAGGCTGAACAACACTTGCACCGTTTTACCTTCTGGAGTTAATCTTTCTATCGCCTGTCTACCTTGGTAACTGGTCCAGGAATCTACCAAAAGAAAGCTGTGATCACTGACAGATGGAAAGTATACTTCTTGAAACCACTTGAAGAGGTGAGTTTTCATAAGTTGATCTTGAGGGCAATGCATTTGGGGCCCTAAACATTTTCTTCTTCGCGTTGGAAATGGAGATATAAGACTTATATGAGTGTCAAGCAATTATTTTGAAAATGGGAGAAAAATCGTAGTGAAATTTCATCATAACTTGGTGAGCCTTCCTTGTGAGTAGAATGTATCACAGATAGTACTCCGAAATTTGTTAATAACACGACAAATTCAGAGGCATTACTTTTCAAAACAGCCTCGTAAGTTTTTAAGTTAGTTTACTATAAAATATCACGACCGTGGTATATACAGGGACATCATTTTATTTTTACTTCAGTTTTTATTGTACCTGAGTTTTTGAATGTACTTCACTCCCACTCCCTCTACTAGTAAACTTCCAACCGTTCTCCACACAGAACCGAGGCCGCGTGTGCAGTACTGAGTTAGTGAGTATAGTATGTTCCAGAAATATGTTCGCGTTTTCCAGTGACGAAAGAGCTTTCAATAATGAATCACATTTTCGCACAGGTACTATCGTCCGTTTGCCTACGTCGCATCCCGGTTTCCCCCATCTGCTTCTGTTCGCCCCTCTGTAAAGTCTAGTAGCTGGGCTGTCTTAGCTCTTTTCTGAAAACATTAATTTGTGTTAGAAATTGGACGTCTACGTAATATTATACAACTGTTTAAAATAACTTAAATAGAAGGACCTCGTTAAGTAATTAACTGTCACGTGATTTCCCCCCCCCCTTTCTACGACCTGCGACAAAACCACTTGAACGGACAGTAGATAGCATTTCTGAGTAATTTTATCTTTTTGGACTGGGCAGAAGTGAAGATTAAATTACAGTACGTAAGGTACTCTTTTATAGAGCAGGTACAGAATTACTTCAACATGAGTTACTGGTACGAAGGACGAAACTGGTAATTGGGATTAGGTACAATAGTGTATAGTGCGATGATATGCACAAAAGAACTGAAGCCTGTAACGAAATGAACGGCCACCGTTATCAAAAATGTGTTTAAATATCCATATTATGATTATTTTTCAATTTAACTTATTCTCTATATAGTACGCTAATGTACTGTAACACTACAATATACACTGTATAATGAATACGTCCGAATGGATAGCTCAATTCGTGAGTAAAAACACTAAGTGTTAATACAGTACTGTGTTTTGATTAAACAAAAACCTAATGAAAATTATCAAACTCAAAATTGCGATATTTCCTAGCTTACGTAAATGGATGAACTACTTTTCTTCCCTCCTATACCTAGTAAAGTGATTTATATTTTACGCCAGTATCATCGAACTCCAGTCTTGGAAGGGGGAGCAAGCGGTGTTTCCGGTTCTAGACCTTTGATCCAAAAAATATAGCCAGGTTGACATTAAAAATGTTAGTAAAATAAAATGATGTCCCTGTAGTTGTGTACCGTATATTGTACGAGACACTGCCAAAAAAGGAAGAACGTGTCTTTTTGCTTGTTTCCTACAGATCCGGTTGAGAGCAAAAATGGGGAATTGCTAGGCCTACTTGCAGCCGGAGTGGCAAGTTATAATCCGTCTGGTTGTCTAATAAATCATCCGAAGTTTGTAATTTGCATTTTAAGGAATCAGAGTTTTAGTGCAAGCACAACAAAACAACAGCTCCTCCCAAATAAAGTGCCTCATTAAGATGTAAGACCGACGAGCACTCTGCTGGCTGTCAAGAAAAATCTGTCTGTCTGAGGAGCATTTTAAATTTCACATGACATTTACTGAATTATGTAGGAATGCTACATTCAGTTATGAAACTCAAAGAGATTGTTGAGTTTAAGTTTATTTTAATATTTAAAAGAAACGAAGAAGTAATACATCACATACAACGAGATGGCAAGTGACTTCGCCTAAAAATGGGGCTTCAATTCCTCTTACTAGCCCGAAACTCTTTACTGATCTTACTAATAAATTCTGAATTACGAACTTAGAAAAAAAGATAGTCAGAAATTGTGGAATACATGCAATAAAACACAATTTATGAAAAAAAAAAGACATTATGCCTATTATTGTCAGTAAAGACCAACTGCCTGTGATTTCAATCAATCCCTTATACCAGGGTCTTTCAAACTTTTTGATAATGAGGTCCCCTTTTCCTCAAATTACTATGGTGGTTAACGAGAAAGACAGGCTACGTCGCGACGTCAGAGTCTTGGTCATAACTAGCCGTACCCGTGCGCTCCGCTGCACCCGTTAGAAATAAATATAAAGTAATTACGTAATTAAAATAGGACATTTGATCCAGGGAACATTCGTGTTTGATAGAAGGATAAATCGTTTAATATGTTACTTAATTTAAATTGCATCCGAATAATTAAAATGCCATCATTTTGGTCCAGAGACCACTCATTTGGTGCAATGACAATTCCTTTAACATGTTTCTAATTTTTATTACATGCAACCATAGTTTAATGAACATTGACATCACTTAGATTTAATGTGTATATTTTATTTTACTTGTTATAGGTTTCCATTGAATTATGGTAATAACTTAATTTTAACCCCTGTTTTCTACGTATTCAGTAAATGGCGTTTGGCCCACTATGGTCCTGAAACCTTCAAATAACTTAAATTATATTATGTAATACTACATTACATATATTACATTACATTATATTATATTATATTATATTATATTATATTATATTATATTATATTATATTATATTATATTATATTATATCAGAAGTTACCGTAATAACATTATAGCATTATGTCCATCTAGAGAAACTACACTTTCCAATGGTGAATTAATAATTAATTATACAAATCGGTTAATTTAGCTTCTGATATTACTTCATACAAACACAGAAACATTAACTGTAGGCTATCTTTCATAGCTTTCGATTGTTGCTGTCCAAGGCCCCTTATAGACGAAGTCATTTGTTTTTTAATTCATTACACGGCCTTAGATGGCAGTTATTTTAATTTTAAAACTCATTTATCTCATTAAATATCAGTCCTATCAAAATTTTGCAAAGAATAAAACTTATCGGAAATTATTTTTAAAGAAACTTTGGTTATGTAACATTATTCACAAAAATCAATAATAAGCGAGATATTTCGATTCATTTCATTCAGACCCCCTTATAACCCCCCTTTTAAATAATGTATTTTGAATGCCATATAGCCTAAAATCTAAGTTACAACGAACTTAATTTATATTCCAATATTCATCGAAATCGGTTCAGCCATTATCGCGTGAAAAGGTAACAAACATACATACAGACAGACAGACATACAAACAAAAATTTCAAAAAAGCGATTTTCGGTTTCAGGGTGGTTAATTATATATGTTAGGACCAATTATTTTTGGAAAATCGAAAATTACCAGAAAAATTTCGGCTACAGATTTATTATTAGTATAGATTTCAAAGAAACGATGAAGTAATACAGCACATACAACGAGATGGCAAGTGATTTCGCCTAAAAGTAGGGCTTCAATTGCTCTTACTAGCCCGAAGCTCTTTACTGACCTTACCAATAAATTCTGAATTACGTAGAAAAAATAGTCAGAAATTGTGGAATACAGTACATGGAATAAAACACAATTTATGAGAAAGAACATACGCCTAATTGAAGAGTCCACTACAAGAATGATGGATGCCACTTTCTTGTCGAAAATGAACCAAGACTGTCAGTGCATAGCTTAAGACATATAGAATATACATACAGAGTTATATGGCATTAACACTGATAGTCATTGTCCAGTAATGATCGGAAAATCACAGTTAAGCTTTGAGCGCTAAGCATTTCAAATTTTCAATTGCTTCTCCTGCAAAATGTATTCCAAATGACATCCATCATTCTTGCAGTGGACTCTTCAATTGTCAATAAGAACCAACTTTGTGATTTCAATCAGTTCCTTATACCAGTGTTTTTCAAATTTTTTGATGATGAGACCCCCTTTTCCTCACATTACTATCGTGGCTAACGAGAAAGACAGACTACGTCACGACGTCAGAGTCTTAGTCATAATATGGCCAACATTGAACAAGACGTTTATACATATAAATTCACGTTTAACATGAGTTTAATATAGCAATTCCTTTGTTTTTTATAACTTTTAACATGTATCTATATTACGTGATTGTCAAGATGGCCATGACTTGACCATTATAATCACGTGACTCCGATATAGGGTGACGTGTGACCCCTTGATAATAAATGAATATAAGATTTGAGACACAGAATCCAAACATGGCCTACTTTGTTACATAATCCAGTAAGCACTTACAATAGCTTTGCTTCTACTAAATACAAGTTCATAGGTTTTCCTTATTTCTCAGTGATAAACTAGCTGTAATAATGATTTTTATATATTATTTATAATAAATCATATTTTAAGATGATATATTATAAAATTATGTATCAAATTTCCTTAATATCTGTACACAATATAGCCTATAGACCTTCGGTTTTACTTTCCACAGGAGATTTGTTTTTAAGTTTTCAGTGCTATCAAATCATTACTTATTTCAATTGTTGATGGGATCAGAGATCATGTAACGTCTCAACTTTCATTATAAAGGAACTCTAGGGTCTAGAAATTACAGATGGGAATTTATTATTTCATCGACACAATTTATTTTCATTTGAGTACATATTATGTGTGTCCCGCACCGTGGCGTCGTGGTCTAAGGTATCCTGCCTAGGACTCGCATTACAGAATGCGCGCTGGTTCGAGTCATTGTGAGGGAAGAAATTTTCTCATGAAATTTCGGCCAGTGTATGGGACCGGTGCCCACCCAGCATCGTGATGCACTTGGGGAGCTACGATAGGTAGCGAAAATCCGGTTTCGCAAACCAGCTATAACGACTGGGAGGATCATCGTGCTAACCACACGATATCTCCATTCTGGTTGGATGATCGTTCACCTCTGCTTCGGAATATGGACGTGAGGCCAGCAGCCGGCTGGTCGGTCTTGGCCCTTCATGGGCTGTAGCGCCATGAATTTACTTTTACATATTATGTGTACCTTACTTACTTACTTACTTACTGGCTTTTAATTTTATTATTATTATTATATTATTATTATCATTATTACTACTACTACTACTACTACTACTACTACTACTACTACTACTACTACTACTACTACTACTACTACTACTATTCTAACTTGATTGTTTAATGATGCTGTATAGGTTATATAGCCTCGATGAGATTGCTGATAGCGAGATGGTATTTGGCGAGATGAGACCGAGGGTTCGCCATAGATTACCTGACATTACTGTTTCATACAGCGACCTTATTCATTTTCCTTGCTCCCCCTTTTAAGGAATTTTGTAAATAACGTTTTCCTGAGGTAATATAAAAAGAGGAAACAAGGCCGTGTTGACCATTTATCATTTCCCGTAAGAAGACAATTTAAATATCAAAGGTAAACACCTTCCATTATACAAACAGTTTGCGGCAAATCTCTCTGAAGAGTAGCGTATAATTCAATAGAAAGCCCCTTCTGTATAATTCATGTGGAATACATTTCACCACGCAGCTTTGAAAGAAGTTTCCCTCCTTGCGAATTCAGATCGTTTCTTTTTCAACTTGAGGAGGCCCTAGAGTGCGCGGGTATACTTCACGTAATCTAGTTACAATGTATCACTCCGCCGTGCCGCCTCTCAAACAGCGATTGTTTATAAAGAAGTTGAATAACGTCGTTACGTAAGTAGCTCAGGTAGAGAATTGAGGCGTAAAAATTTATCTTCCTGCAGGTATCCCAAGCTCATAAAATTTCTCTTCCTGCAGGTATCTTAACCTCATAAAATTGAGTTTATATTTTCAAAAATAAATAAAACCAAGGCAGAGTTAATATATTGAGTCTCTGTAAAATTATATTAATAAGAAAATTTAAACTACGCAATGTATTTTGATATCAGTATCGATGCTATATTGAGCGACCAGAAATCATGGCCTACTTGATTTGGTGCACTTACATATCGCTTAGGCCAAAGACGTTATGGCTTAGGCAGGCTGTGATTTTTGATCCCAACAAATGAACGTGACAATACATCACAGATTTCATATGCGTGATTCAGCTCTTCTTACTCGTATAATTAAAGCGTCCCGTCAGGTTCCAAAATCCTACTTATCTAGTTTCTATCGTTTACCAAAAACCACAAAAATTTTAAAGTATTTTCTGATAATCTACTTACGCCTATGAATTAAAAATCAATGAAAATGAAGAAAATCAATATGCAAAATTGCATTCGAGATGAAAACAAAATAAGTCATAATGTTTTGGACAAGATGTTGATTGGAACCGTACACTCCAGAAAATTACAGACCCATATCACTTCTACCAGTCTTCTCCAAAATCTTTGAAAAAGTAACGTATAAAAGATTATATCATCATCTAGAAAGATACAACATTTTAGTCCCAGAACAATTTGGATTTAGGAAAAATAAAGGCACAGAAAATACAACATTTAGTTTAACTGACAAAATTCTGGAGGCAGTAAATAAAAAATTACAAGTTGGAGGGATTTTCTGTGATTTATCCAAAGCATTTGACTGTATAAATCATAAAATGCTTCTAGATAAATTAGATTATTATGGAATTAAAGGTGTTGCACACCAACGGTTTCACTCATATCTCATAGATAGGAAACAGAAAGTTGAAATCAATACAACTATGAAATCTACATCGACATGGGGAACTATTAATAATGGAATTCCTCAAGGATCAATATTAGGTCCCCTACTTTTTCTAGTGTTTATAAATGATCTTGCCCCCCTAATAAAAGATGTAGATCATCCCATATTATTTGCAGATGACACAAGTATAGTAATTACAGCCAATAACTCCAACACATTCCAATCTTCAACAGAGGAAATTCTCTTCAAAATATGTGACTGGTTCTCAGTCAATAAATTAGTATTAAATTGTAACAAAACTAACATACTTCAATATAAATCCTGTCCAAATTCAACGTCGCAAATTTCTAGCGCAATAATTAACAACAGATCCCTATTAGAAACAACAACAACCAAATTTCTTGGCTTAAAAATCGATAATGTGTTAAATAGGAAAAATCATATTAAAGAAATTACCCCCAAACTAAATTCAGCTTGTTTTGCTATTAGATCTATGCAAAAGATAGTAAATATCAATACCTTAAAAACAATATACTTTGCATACTTCCACTCGGTAATGAGTTTTGGAATAATATTCTGGGGAAATTCCACAGATAGTAACAATATATTTATATTACAAAAAAGAGTAATTAGAATAATAGTAGATGCCAAATCTAGGGAATCGTGTAGGACTATTTTCGAAAAACTACAAATAATGCCCATGGCTTGTCAGTATATCTTTCATTAATAGTCTTCCTCGTGTGTAGTCGTGAAAACTTTGTAACTAATTCAACAGTTCATAGCATAAATACACGTCAAAAATGACTTTCATACTCCATCGGCAAGTCTATCGTGCTATCAAAAAGGAGTACGTTATATGGCAGTAAAAATTTTTAATAGCCTCCCTATCGATATAAAAAATGAAACTCAAAACATAAGATTATTTAGGGCCAAATTAAAGAAGTACCTAATTTCTCACGCCTTCTATTCTGTAGATGAATTCATGACATTCAATAACACTTCATGAAATTGATACTAAAACTTTGTGTTGTACTAGTAAACTATATTGTAAATCTCGTCTGTATATATTTCATCTAGACTGTGACTATAAATTAAAATTTTATAATAGTATTAAGTTTTTTGACTTGTTCCATATTCTAGCTGTAAGCATGTATGAATACCATGGAATGTTAATAAATACAATACAATACAATACTGAACAATGTGGGTTCTGGAACTGCAACTCAAGAGAGAGTCTTTGGAACCAAAACAAATAATTGGCCTTCTATCTTAAAAATAAACTATATTTACATCTAATAAACTATATTTACATCGACTTATTTGACAGCTTTATCAAAATGAATTCAAAATTCAAATTTATATTTACATCTGTTTCTTTCTGAATCTTACAAAATAATGAGCTGAAGAATATTAGTTACCTACATTACTGAAAAAGAAATCAAATTTCTTTATTTGATAATTTCATTATTTTGAAATCATAAACCAGATAATACTGCATGTTATCATAAGTCATTTGCCTGGTGATGAAAAGAGAAAAAACAATAATTATTACATGAAAAGAAATGTCTCTTGAGCTGAATATAAAGTGCAAAATGTAATAATATGAATAGAAACTAGGAAATTTATGGTACTTATTTTAAAATGTGAATTACTAAACCACAATGAAGCACAAACAAAACTCAGTATGTCAGGCAGACATAACCTAGAATGAGATGCGACTAAGCTCTATGTTGTAAATGGTGCAGTGCTGACTAGCTATATTTTTTATTTTAGTAGGTTATTTTACGACGCTTTATCAACAGCTTAGGTTATTTAGCGTCTGAATGAGATGAAGGTGATAATGCCGGTGAAATGAGTCCGGGGTCCAGCACCGAAAGTTACCCAGCATTTGCTCATCTTGGGTTGAGGAAAAACCCCGGAAAAAACCTCAACCAGGTAACTTGCCCCGACCGGGAATCGAACCCGGGCATCCTGGTTTCGCGGCCAGACGCGCTGACCGTTACTCCACAGGTGTGGACGACTAGCTATAAAATAAAATATCTTCAATATTATTTATTTCAGTATCGGTTTATGTTCATAATCTTTTAAATATCAAACAAATTCTTCTTTTAATCAATATACGAATCCATAAAGAGGATTATGAAACCACCATTATATAAATCCAATATGGTTGCTATAGTCCCGTCGCTCTAATTTCCGGCAGCCAATCACGTTGCAGGTCGGCTACATTTAAACGTGTGCGTCTTGTGATTCGCTGATGAACACGTTATGCATTTTCTAAGGCTCGATAAATACTTAATATAATCGCCCGCCATTTTGGCTCTTTCGTTGACGTTCACAGAAAGCACACGAGGACGTTATTTGCCGCTCAATTATTTTCTCAATTACAGTGCGTTCGATTTATTATCATAGGAGCTACGACATGATAATGTTTAACGGCGTGGCAAATAGATTCCTCGTCTAATAGCTCGACAACGAAAGAACAAAAATGGCGAACGATACTACCTACCTAGACTTTATAGAGCCTTCACTTCCTAAGACGTAAGCAAAGAGGAGGAGTCACGCCGGGAATAACAGCGTCGCGACTATAGGTTGTGTATGGATGAGATGGTTAACAGAATAAAAATGAACAAGATGGAAATCTTTTGGAACTGTCGTAGATTTTTAACGTTTAAAATGAAGGAAATAAAACGTATTTTGGAAAATAATGTGTCAATAGGATGATAAACGAAAGGAAGTAGATTCAGAAAGTATTGTTAAAATAATTCCGTCCGAAACTGGAATCTGGTGCCTCAATACAATACCGATATACAGAAACTCTAATTCAGATTAACCAACTGTTTATACGGGCGTGTGTATCAACAAAATAAACAAATGAAATTCTGTTACCTAGCACTACGAATTATGCATTGTTGGATGACTCTGAATTTGTGTGCTGTTCCGTGAAGTAAGTACGTAATTCAGTTGTAAATCCCAAATTTACACGCTGCACTAATGTTAAATATCTGAAACATGTCCATGTAGACCATATACAAGGCGCAAGGGAACGCACCACATTCCTTCTCAGATGATATTCCTAAAAGCACAGATGTGCATATGACTAAAACATACAGGATGAATCAGGAGGGATAGTAAATATTTTAGCGGTTGTAATACGTACTTCCTGGTTGGGACAAGTCACCTGGTTGAGATTTTTTTCGGGGTTTAACCAAATACCTTACTATAATAATACCGGACAACTAGCAGATTTGCATGCGAACGACGCTGGTGCTGCTACCTACCTGCCGGTGTGGAGATACTCGCGAAACAAGCTGTAATCAACTGCAATGTATATTGTTGCTGGGTTAGTTAATAGTTTTATTAATTAGTGCTGTGTTAAAATTTCAGGGTGTATGTGTGCTGTTTATAATTGTGACAATTGCAGCATTACAAATTGCTCCAAATCGTACTTTCGATTTCCAAAGTTCATAAAACGTGAGTCAACAAAATTCCTTATTAGGCCTAATGCCTTTGTGTCTGTGTTGATAGAACAATAAAAATTAGCTTTTTATTTAGGCCTAATAAATGAAGAGAAGTTAAAATATATATTGGAAATTTTAAGGTTTTAGCAAATTAAGTTTTATTGTTTTCTACATGCCTTTACTAATAGGTTAATTATTACAAGCATCAGAATACTACCATTTTTATTTTTGCAGTTGTCAGCAATGGGTATATAAAGCATTATTGTAAATTCATTCCTAATGTCAGAACTGATTTTGTCTCACTAAACCAAAGAAAAAATATGTAACAATTAATAATTACAGAAAGTAATATGAAGTATGCAATATTCTCATAATATGCAGCTCTGATATAAGGTAATAATTTTATATTAAATACTATTCAACATTTCTTAAGTGTTTCATATACGTATAATTCCACATTAGTAACTCACGTTTTAAACAATAGTCCGAATTCCGCTATGTTAATATTTGTATATGTGGACGTAATTCCATCCCCCTCCGCTAGATGTCAGGTCCGCGATATTTCGCACTCACGCCAATGCTACTAGTATTCAGCTGTCCGGTATTATTATAGTAAGGTATTTGGTTTAACTTCAAAGCACAAAGAGCAAATGCGTGCCAACTTTCGGCGCTGGACGACAGACTCATTTCGCTGGTATTATCACCTTCATCTCATTCAGACGCTAAATAACCAGCAGTTGATAAAACGTCATAAAGTAACCAATTAAAAATACGGACTATTCTGAGTAAAAATGCATATTATTGAGGTTCTGGCTGATATGAAGGTCTAATTATCAGGCAGTAGGCCTACATCTCACTTGACGATATGTGTCAGAGAAAGGAGAACAATAAAATTGCAAATCGGGCTTTCAGGTATAGCTCCCTGTGAAGCAGACTTTAATAATTTCAAGGGAAAAAATTGTTCCGGGGCCGGGTATCGATTCCGGGACCTCTCGCTTAGCACACGAATGCTCTACCGACTGAGCTACCCAGGAACTAAATCCTACACCATCCCAATTTTTCCCTTTATATCCACACAACTCAAGTGAGCTGACAAGGCGCCAGAAAGCAAACTTTGAGTGCACACGAACTCTGTGTGACTTGAATTGTGGTTTTCTGTTAACGTACCTACAGTGACGTATATATTATGCAAATCTGGCTTTCAGGTGGAGCTCTCTGTGAAGCAGACTTGAATAATTTCAAGGGGCCGTGTATCGATCCAGGGACCTCTCGCACGAATGCTCTACCGACTGAGCTAACCAGGAACTACCCCCTACACCGTCCCAATTTTTTACTTTATATAACTTTCAATGTCCCGCGCCGTGGCGTCGCGGTCTAAGGCATCCTGCCTAAGACTCGCGTTACGGAATGCGCGCTGGTTCGAGTCTTCATGGGGGAAGAAATTGTCTCATGAAATTTCGGCCAGTGTATGGGACCGGTGCCCACCCAGCATCGTCATGCACTTGGGGAGCTACGATAGGTAGCGAAATCCGGTTGCGAATACCAGCTATAACGGCTGGGAGATCATCGTGCTAACCACACGACACCTCCATTCTGGTTGGATGACCGTCCACCTCTCCTTCGGCATGTGGGCGTGAGGCCAGCAGCCGGCTGGTCGGTCTAGGCCCTTCACGGGCTGTAGCGCCACGGATTATTATTATTATTATTATTATTATTATTATTATTATTATTATTATTATTACTACAACTTTCAATGCACACAAACTCTGTGTGACTTGAATTTTGGTTTTCAGGTAAAAAATATAAAATAGAGAAAATGGAAATGTATACCAATAATTTAGGGGAAAATAGATGGAAAAAAAATGATTAAGGATAGTTAGACTTGAGAACAGAGAATGAAAAAAAAAAAAAAAACAGAAAAAAATAAATAAATAGTGCGAATTATTAAAGAAAGTAATATGCAATATTAACTAGAAAAACGAGAAATAGAAGGGAGACAGTCTAGTTCTGAGACAGAATAGAAGAGGATAGATAGCAATTCAGTTAAAACAGAAGAATAGAAAGTAATCAGGAAATATTTGGCAAATGAATATATTAATAGAAAGGGCGATTTATACTAAAGCGATGGTGGATCGGAAAGCAGAAATGCAAAGGTCCACCATAACTATGAATTGTAAAGTTTGCTGACAAATGAATATCAATAGGGTATCAAAAATCTGCTGTTTTCTTAATAAAATAAGAATAACTATGAAATGGTAATTGTTAGGAAGGTTTTAACTATGCTACTTTAGTTGTAATCACATGCTTCAGTGTCCTTATTTTATAAGTATATGAATCCTCATTCCACTCTATGAATATTCCGACGATGAATGCAGTGTTGCCAGTTGCCACAGTTCTGAACAAATATTCCAACAACTTTAATGAATAACCCTTTATATCTCAAATACTGCTGTTACATTTGTTTGAAGTATCATTATATAGAAGCTTAAAATACCAATATTGTGTTGTGTTTGTTTTAATTATCCAATAATTGTGATATTTATTCAATATGTTATGTTATGTTTGCTATGATTAAATTTCTCTTTTTCCATTAATAAGCTTGCATAAGGCATCTATGACACTCGGAAAAAAATCCTGTAAAACATTCTCGTGACCTATTTAAATATTTTAACTTTTAATTAATACATCATATGTTATTTCTACATAATCAATTAATTAAAATATTTATGTCATTAATTAAAAATAAACCTTTCCTGAAATGTATCCAATACTTCCCTTTTCCGTGTGAAAAAAATTATAATTACTCAATAGATAAGACATTTTAAGTTTCCTCATAGGTGGTAAAGACGTAACAATATTTCTCTGGAGAATATATATTTAGGAAATCTTCCCTGAAATCTGTCTTTACACTAATTTCGAAACTTTTGATTTGGGACATTTAAGTGGGCACATATTCGGGTAAAATGTCCGTTATCATTTCTTAATAGTTGACGAGCATCTCGCAGCTTAGCAATCCACATCATAATATTATATCACAGACTAGTATATACAGTCACGAAGCTTGAGTTGTTGAGGGTACTAGGAACAATAGACTGTGCCGGTAGTATTTCGCATTGTCTGTAATGAGGCGATAGTAGCGATCCTAGTGGTTAGCAAATATCTATGGATGCATGTTCCCTATGTATTGAGCTTCGTGACTGTATATATTGGACTGTGATTATATTATGATTGGAGAAATAAATGAACTTTGAATATAATCGTACATGTGTTACATTCAGGATATTACTAGTGACTTCAGCAATGAATACTGCATTTATTTTCTTGTAATAATAATAATAATAATAATAATAATAATAATAATAATAATAATAATTTATTTATTTATTTATTTATATTTATTTAATGTGCTGTACAACAGCCAGTGGCCAATTAAAGTTCAGTTAATAATAATAATAATAATTTATTTTAGCTGGCAGAGTTAAGGCCGTAAGGCCTTCTCTTCCACTCAACCAGCAAAAAGTATATATACATATGCATGAACTTACAAAGAATTCAACAATTTGATTTAGATGAGAGTTACATGTATACAAGAGTTATTTACGAATTAAACAACAAAATACTATGAACTATTAATTAAACACTGAAATACAAACTGTGTAGCAGAATTAAGCTAAAATACATAGAATGTTAATATATTTCAAATAATATTAGATAATAGAAAGAGATTATTATGAGACAATTTTGAAAATACAACACTACCAGGATGATGCCTAAAGGAAGAAGTAACAATGTAGTCAGTGATAGTTTAAATCAGTATGATTGGAGTGAAATGCTAATAAGGTTATCTTTTAAGCTATTTTTAAAGGTGTTCATTGTCTTGCAGCCCCTAATACTTTGTGACAAGGAATTCCATTGACGCGAGGTGGATACTGTAAAAGATGATGAATAACAAGAAGTTCTATAAAGAGGTATACTTAGCGTGCCACAGATAAGTGATCTGGTATTTACGTCGTGGTTAGAGTATAGATAAGAGAAACGAGACGAAAGGTAATTTGGTGTTGAGGTGTGCAGAATTCGAAAGAGTAAAGACAAAGAGTGTAAAGTTCTGCGTTCTTTAAGTCGGAGCCACGAAAGACTTGCGAAGGACGGTGATATGTGATCATATCGTCGGATGTTGTACACGTATCTGACGCACATATTCTGAGCTCGCTGTAACTTGACTGAAAGTTCAGAACTTAGGTTACTTAACAAAACGTCACAATAATCGAAGTGCCGCATTACTAGGGTTTGTACTAGGGTAAGTTTTAGTTGCTGGGGCAAGAAGTTTCTCAAGCGACTCAAAGAGTGAATGGAGGAATAGATTTTTTATCGTTTCTTTAACTTGAAAATTTCAACTTAGATTACTATCAAAAAAGAAGCCAAGATTTTTTACGACAGACTGGCTACGATATTCATTAAAAGTTCAAGTTCTTTGTTTTGTGATTATGCTAAGATGATTATTTAAAATTACACAATCACCAACCATTTAAACATTCCAAACAGTTACAGGAATTCGTCCAATTGTTTCTTAGACTATATCTCGACTGATTTTAAACTTTAAAGGCCATATTCACAGACATACTTAGCGCGGGATTCCGGTGGATGATCAGGGAACTAACGTTTTTCGTATTCATAAACCAGTGTTAGCGATATGATGCCATATGAATCCTGTACAAGTAACCAGTCGATAGCCAGGGCTAGTTTAGCACGCTCGTAGCGAGGGCTAGCGAAATGTCTATGAATAGCACCCTAAGCGATTGTCAAATTACATTATTTTCAAAATCACTCACTCATTTGTAATATTAGTGGAAAAAAATAGTCACTGATTCGAACAGTAAGCTTATTTATTAAACTATTATCTGTCGCCTGTTTATCTACCCCTCCTATAGAATAGTAAAACCGGCGTCGGTGATAAAGATGAAATATATTATATTCCCGCCCACATATCCAGATATAAAAAATAAAAAGCTGATAATCTGTTCCCTGCAGCATCCTCTGTATTGGCACTGACGGATGCAAAATGTTCGAGTTCATTACGGAGATAAGCGGCCATTAATATGCAGCATTGTCAAAATGTACCATTGTTATGGTTAGTTCTATATTAACACATTAAAAATTGTTTTATAATAAACAAATTACCGCTAACTAAAAGCTTATATTATAATTCGGATTAAGAGGTATGACAAATATATATATTTGAGTGGAAAAACACCCCAACACACATAGCAAAAAGTTAAAATTCTGAAGCTTACCTTCAAATTGTCTGCCATTTCTCAGGAAATCTCGTGCATTCCTAAAATAGAAACAAAACACATTCGTTCATATCAATCTATTTTATATTATGTGTACACATAATGATCATATAGAGCTGTATCTAAAATTCAGAGAATGTTTGATATGAAATGAAGTCATCCTAATTTATTCCCCGCGGAATTTATAGTTGACGAATTTTTCCTGAAACTCTTTTATCAGAAACAAAATTGTAAGACGAACGTCACCCCTCATGGTTTTCCACGCGGCCAGACTTTCTCCATTATCTATCATAATAGAAAAAGTGTCACAGTTCAGTTATATTGGTGCATTGTCTCTATATCAATGAAGCACATACAAATAGAAAAAAACACGTTTTATCAGAACAGGAACCTTCGGACGTACATTACAGCAGAAGGCTTTGAAAGACTTCATAATAAAGTTCATTTAAGTATGGAAATGTTTTACCCTTGGACACGAATCAGAAACATGAATAAAGGCCATAAAACAAACTTCCACGATATAAAGTGCAGAAATAAAATTCCTTAGTTTGATAGTTTGAAACACAAAACATGACATGACAAGAAAATAATAATTGGAAATACGACAAGAATTAGAAATAAATTAACTAAATGAAACCACAAATCCCGAAAAGACAAAGTATAGTATGTCTCGTGACTAGAACGTAGTACGAAATGGAAATATAAACATTGGAAATTTATCCTTTGAAAAGGTGGAAAAGTTGAAATATCTTCGAGCAACAGTAACAAATATTAAGGACACTCCGGAGGGAATTAAACGCAGAATAAATATGGGAAATGCCTGTTATTATTCGGTTGAGAAGCTTTTGTTATCTAGTCTGCTCTCAAAAAGCTGAAAGTTAAAATTTATAAAACAGTTATATTACCGGTTGTTCTGTATGGTTGTGAAACTTGGACTCTCACTTTGAGAGAGGAACAGAGATTAAGGGTGTTTGAAAATAAAGTGCTTAGGAAAATATTTGGGGCTAAGAGGGATGAAGTTACAGGAGAATGGAGAAAGTTACACAACACAGAACTGCACGTATTGTATTACTCACCTGACATAATTAGAAATATGAAATCCAGAAGTTTGAGATGGGCAGGGCACGTAGCACGTATGGGCGAATCCAGAAATGCATATAGAGTGTTAGTTGGGAGGCCGGAGAGAAAAAGATCTTTGGGGGACCGAGACATAGATGGGAGGATAATATAAAATGTATTTGAGAGAGGTGGGATATGAAGATAGAGACTGGATTAATCTTACTCAGGATAGGGACCGATGGCGTGCTTATGTGAAGGCAGCAATGAACCTCCGGGTTTCTTAAAAGCCATTTGTACGTAACTGAAACCATTACTTATATGGATAGAATAGGATACATAACAGTGCTTAAATGACTTTATGCTCGACCATGCCGAAATGTAGTAATTATACACCTGGTAGCAGTCCTTTAATGCATGTCATTAAAGTACACCTATTCATTAAAGTTCAGGTTTTCGATTATTCTCGGATATGCAATCGAAAGACAACGAGGGAAACGTCACTGAGGCTGGAAATCCAATACTGTCGCAGAAGGTTATGTTCTGTTACTATAATAATTAGCGTTAATTGTAAATAATATTCAAATAAATTCAATTTGTCATCTCGTCTTTCAATTCTAAATCAATTTCCAGGTTATATCAAAATTAGATCATGTGACATTACATCAAGGTCAATGACATTATTGTTCCTCGGAAAAAATCAATACTTTCTCGTCTGCGCACATCTCACAATTTAAGAGGTAAGAACGAGGTCACTTCCGATCTTCTGTCAGATACAAATAAAATGAATACTTCTGAATAATTTCAAGTTAGAAATATGGTCGAGCATAAAAAGTCGCATGAAACTTGCCTATAATGGTAATTAAGACGCTCGTATGAAAATTATGAAACGAGCGCAAGCGAGTTTCATAAACAAACGTACTTGCTTCTTAATTACTATCATTATAGGCTCGTTGCATAATGTACTATTATGAAACTCATAGGAGTAAATATTGGAAGGGTAGTGGCGATAATTTAAATTTATTATGTAAAGAACTTTTTACCATATTAATAATGTGTAATTTAATACAAGCTAAATAAATTGAACCGCTTGGGATGTTATATATAGTTATATTAAATTCACATTTTTTCAGTCTTACTAACGGTATGTACCGACTTGTTTCCCAGATTACGTATGTCTTCCGGCGCACATTAAGCACTGATAGACAAAATATAGGCATAATGATCGATGTCAGAATTTCTAAAGTAGAGCCTAAACATTATAAACCCAAAAGGAAAACACTGGCAGACCAAAGAAGAAAAGATGGTATAAACAATACGGAGTCAAAGCTGATTTGTATAAACTAACCTTGAAAGGGAAGAAAATCGTTTTCATAGGTCTTCAACTGGTTGTTAATTTACACAATTTATTACATTATTCACATATCGATACAGAAGTAATTACAAAGCACACATAACTACAGAGAGTGGTTTCAAACTGGTTAGCATATAAATTGTCACATTACAGACCGATTAGAAGTGAAAGAAATGCTTCACCACGAAAAGTGAGCTATTTCGTTATTACAACAAACCATTTAAAATGTTATTATTGTCTCTGAAACCGAAAAATCCCAAAGGAATTAATTTTACTCTGATTACGGTAACAGGAAAATGCAAGAAGTGAAAAAAAAAAAAAACAATGAAATATAGGCTATTTAATAGTTAAAAGTCAACTATTTATAAAATGAAGATGGAGTGGACTGAGGCCGTGTCTCAAAGCTACATTTGGCAGCTGAAATGAACGAGATAGTTGTCTAAAAAGCCGGATGTGACGTCAGAAATCATGACCCAAAGCTACATAGTGAATAGCAATCAAGTCCGTAGTAGCTAGTAAACGAAAATGCTTGCTTGTTTGTTGACTTGTTCACTAAACAAACATGGATACCTCATCAGCAATTGGGAGTTATTAAATCTGATAATGATTTAGAAATAAAATGTGAGTCCAATGTGGAATAACACGTTAATTTGGAACTTTGACATTGTTGGTATCTGCGTTACATTTTTTAATATTGTAATATTTCAGGTTCTTATCTTTTCCACATCATGTTTTGATTGTTGATAGCCAAATGTAATCTTCATAGATATCTTTTGAACATCTTTTATAATTCTACATCTTCCTACGCTTCTTTTCTAGTGTCTGAGCAAATTACCATTCAGTTCATAAACCTGAAAAACTGTTTATAAACACAGAATTAGAATTTCCAAAAAATAACAGCTGATAATTCGCAATTAACTGCATTAGGATAGTCCTTATTAATTCAGTGTTATACCACAGTCTAGTATATACAGTCACGAAGCTTGAGTTGTGAGGGTGCTAGGAACAATAGACTGTGCCGGTACTACAGTATTTCGCATTGTCTGTAATGAGGCGATATTAGCGATCCTAGTGGTTAGCAACTATCTACGGATGCATATTTGCTACGTATTAAGCTTCGTGACTGTATATACTAGACTGAGGTTATACGGAAATGTCATGGCTTTCAGAAAAAATAGTCTATGAAGAAGGCCATGATTTCAACATACATGTCCAAAGCTCTCTAAAAGTTTTACAAGTCAGCTAGTTGCTAGTTCCTACCATGCAGTATAGACTTGAGCTTTGAGACAAGGCCATTGGTGACTTGTTCACTAATCAAAAATGGATACTTCATCAGCATTAGGTTATGATATCTGAAGATGCTTTGGAAGTGAAATAATGTAAATATAATATAGAATAACACATTAAATTTGAAACTTGACATTGTTAGTACCTTCTATACAATATTTTATACATTATTGTAATATAACACACTCTTATATTTTCCACATAACTCGTAATGAAACTGCATTCGGACACTGCCTTCTGAATTCAATGCTGCGCCGTGATGTCATCGTTTTTAGAAAAAAATAGTCTATGAAGAAGGCTGTGTTTCAAGCATACGTGTCCAAAGCTCCCTAGTGTCACAGTCTGGTATATACATCACGAAACTTGAGTTGTTGAGGTTACTAGGAACAATAGACTGGGCCGATACTATTTCCCATTGTCTATGATGAAGCGATAGTAGCGATCCTAGTGGTTAGCAACTATCTATGGATGCATATTCCCTACGTATTGAGCTTCGTGGCTATATACTAGACCAGTGATGTCAACTGATGCCCATAGGAGCAAGCGCGCGCTTTAGAGCCCAGGAGAGCCTGAGCGCTTTACAGCGGAAAGGAAAGAGACAGACGAAAGAGGTACTATATGCCGCTTGGTCGAGCTATATACAGGGATGGCCAGCACTGATTCAATAGATAAAGGGAAGAGAACTTATTAAAACTGTATCCATGTTAATTTTTAGATTTGTCTGAGAAGTATAAGTGCATTATAAGTTTTAATTTTAATGTTAATTTTTCACAAGTTTGCTTTTTTATTCAAAAGGAATATTTTCTCAACTTTTTTACAGAAAAGTGAAATTTTCAGATAAGATGTTTGTTTAGTAGTCCTACAGGTACTAAAACAATGTTTTCGTAAATCTAATATTTCGTAAATACGTATTACTGAAGATAGTGTATTAAAATGTTTGAAAATATTCGCATGGAAAATGTTTGTAAGGAAATTAATTAACAAAGCAAATACTGTTACATCACAAACGAAAGATATGTGCCTATATGTTGGTAAAAGGACACCTTTATAGCTTCAGCAGATTTCGAGATAATTTAATATTCTGATAACAGAAAGTTGCGCACCAATATCACCTAAAAGCATAATGCGATAAGAGTTTTATTATGTAATATTAGTTACAGTTAAAACATATACCTAGACAACTTTGCTTTGTACTATAATATTGTTTTGAGTACTTTTATAAGGCTAAAGATACCATCAATATCAATTTCAACTTATGTCATATTCAGTGTCTTTCTTTAGGATAACACTTTCTTTATGAATAATGTGTTTAATTCACTTAGTATAGTATAGTTGTAGTTATTATGGAATTTGTGTGAATATCCCTTCTTTACTCATTATTATGTTATTAACGTTTAAAACACAACTGCAATATTAGGCTAAGAAATTGGTGTTAGTACTTTTGTTTTACAGTCAATATAGAAAATAACAAACAGAAAGAAGCCATATAAAAATAACGACATAAAATTTCACGTTCCGTTTGAAGTTTGTGCACCACTGTTTTCTTAATCCAACAGGCTGCTTATTCCTCCTAGCATATCTAGCGCTTAATGCCCAAGCACGACGTCAAGGTCAAAAAAATGCGCTTGCTTTGACATCACTGTACTAGACTGTGCTAATGTGTAGTTTAATGGTCACCTAGTTGCTAGTCACTAGTGTGTAGTATGGACTTGAGCATTTGGGACACGGCCTGAATACGTCACAAAACTTCTTGTAAAAATAATGTGCATACAAGCAGAACGGATGCAGAGTTTCTCATAGTAAGAGAATTGTGGTTGTGTAAATGACATAGACATCGCTTAGTAAGGGTAAAGAAGATGAAACTGAATAACAAAGAATTGAATAGATGGGTTAAATTAGTCCAAATCACTTCAGCATCAACGGACGCATTGTGCTTATCTCTTTTGTATCAAAAGAGCGGAGTTAATCAAATAGTCCTGAAACAATGAGTCGCGGAAGCTGACTACGGAACCCTTCCGTGGCCTTCCCTATCCTGGACTTGTGAAGCGAAACAATTGACGTCTGAGGCTTGATGATTAGCGTTCACGGATTACATGGCGGTCGGTCTTCCCCATAAAGTCTTCATTTGGGATTTATCCATTCTCTACACGTGATTTGGAACAATATATTCCTAGTGAGTAAGCCCATAATAATAGGGAAATGTTATGTTCTTTAATAAAAAAAATAATAAGTAATTACAAAATAATGTACCGTATTCGAAGACTTAAACATATATTTTTTTATAAAAATTCAATTTTTTATTTGAATTGGTAATTTTATGACTCTGTATCAGCTGCATGATTCAGTTCGGTAGAACTGGTATTTCTATTCGTAATGATATGTCCTATGTTCACCAAATGGGCTATTCCATCTCAAATCAACCGAAATATAGAGAAAATTCACCTTGCAATTTTTAAATACAATGAAATTTTTTCTGTCCGTATGTCTCGTGACCAGAATATTGTACGAAATGGAACTATAAAAATTGGAGATTTATCTTTCGAAGAGGTGGAAAAATTCAGATATATTGGAGCAACAGTAACAAATATAAGTGACACTCGGGAGGAAATTAAACACAGAATAAATATGGGAAATGCGTGTTATTAATCGGCTGAGAAGCTTTTGTCATCTAGTCTGCTGTCAAAAAATCTGAAAGTTAGAATTTATAAAACAGTTATATTACCGGTTGTTCTGTATGGTTGTGAAACTTGGACTCTCACTTTGAGAGAGGAACAGAGATTAAGGGTGTTCGAGAATAAGGTGCTTAGGAAAATATTTGGGGCTAAGAGGGATGAAGTTACAGGAGAATGGAGAAAGTTACACAACGCAGAGCTGCACGCATTATATTCTTCATCTGACATAATTAGGAACATAAAATCCAGACGTTTGAGATGGGCAGGACATTTAGCACGTATGGGCGAATCCAGAAATGCATATAGAGTGTTAGTTGGGAGGCCGGAGGGAAAAAGACCTTTGGGGAGGCCGAGACGTAGGTGGGAAGATAATACTAAAATGGATTTGAGGGAGGTGGGATATGATGGTAGAGACTGGATTAATCTTGCTCAGGATAGGGACCAATGGCGGGCTTATGTGAGGGCGGCAATGAACCTCCGGGTTCCTTAAAAGTCAGTAAGTACGTAAGTAAGTAAGACAACTGTGATACAATGCTTTGTGCAAAGTTTGAGGCATCAGAACTTCATAGTGTTTAAATCAAAAATATTTAAATTTATCGTATTTTCATAAAATTAACAACTTTAAAACTGTTGTGTCTCCGAAAAACTTTCACCCAATGATCAAAATCATGGTTTATATTGATGCTGAGAAATTAAAGTTTATATTGACATGTAAACAGTTTTTCTTACTTATTATGGAAATGGAAATATTTAGATTTTTCTTTATTAAGACGCCTTTGACCACGAAAAAAATATTTTTTCAATATATGGTTAGATTCCGCATTGGAAGTATAAATAAACACATATTTTTTACTGGTGCACCGTTGATAAGAAAATATTGAAAATTTGAAATAAAGAAAATAAATAGTACGCGCGTGAAGTAACCAGCTGACTGTGAGGCGGGAGCTAGCCGAGACAAGCAAGGCCAGGAGACAAACACGTGATGTTTCGTCTAGTAGCTCATAGCTGGGCTAGCTTTATCACAAGTTTTCATAAACACAGAAGTAAAATGACACCCAACAGTTGCTTATCTTCAGCTCTCGGCCAGTGCGTGCGGTACTGCGCCGTTCAAGTCCAAGCGTGTGAAAATAATTTATTTAATACCCTCGAAACTTATTGCCGAGCCACTAAGCAAACAATGGCGAATCCCTCTTAATAATGCAAGGTTTTTTTCCTCAATATTTTTTACATTTTTACAAATTGGCAAAAAGCCTAAAAGTAAGTAAAATCACATTATCTTTCTCTGCGGATGATGCTGCATCAATCAAACTGACCAACAAATTCAGTGCTCTTCAAGCAATGAATGTTGATCAGGAGAACTCAGACCCAGTATCGACACTAGTAAAGGTAAGTCAGAAAACAGATAAGGTTAATGATTGTAGGAGTAAAGTATTGATTTTAGGAAGCAGCCATGCAAGAGGTATTTCCTCACTTTTGAAGTCGAAACTGGGCGATGAGTTTGAAGTATCTAGTGTATGTAAGCCTAATGCTCCTCTCAAGAATGTTGTTGAGGATATGATGAAATTGAGTTCAGATTTTTCTAAGAGGG
>JAJSOF020000013.1:146434471-146524471 GCA_025594305.2 Periplaneta americana
AGTTTTGGAATAATATTGTGTGGAAATTCCACAGATAGTAACAGTATATTTCTATTACAAAAAAGAGTAATTAGAATAATAATAGGTGCCAAATCTAGGGAATCGTGAGGACTATGTTAAAAAAAACTACAAATAATGCCCATGGCTTGTCAGTATATCTTTTCATTAATAATCTTCCTTGTATGTAATCGTGAAAACTTTGTAACTAATTCAACAGTTCATAGCATAAATACACGTCAAAAAATGACTTTCATACTCCATCGGCAAGTCTATCGTGCTATCAAAAAGAAGTGCGTTATATGGCAGTAAAAATTTTTAATAGCCTCCCTATCGATATAAAAAATGAAACTCAAAACATAAGATTATTTAGGGCCAAATTAAAGAAGTACCTAATTTCTCACGCCTTCTATTCTGTAGGTGAATTCATGACATTCAATAACGCTTCATGAAATTGATACTAAAACTTTGTGTTGTACTAGTAAACTATATTGTAAATCTCTTCTGTATATATTTGATCTAGACTGTGACTATAAATTAAGACTTTATAATAGTATTACGTTTTTTGACTTGTTCCATATTCTAGCTGTAAAGCAATGTATGAATACCATGGAATGTTAATAAATACAATACAATACAATACAATACACAATACAATACAATACAATACAATACAATACAATGACTTTCAATAACATACTATACTTCGTTTAGTGTACAAAACGTAATGATGGAATAACAGTCTATATTGCCCGTCCGATAGTAAATTTATGAACGGAATTACGATGTAACATTTTTGTTCTTTCTGCACAGTTAGCAGATTGTAATATAGACCGTTATCCGGCCCAACGCTTTAAGGCTGGTTCACAATAAACCGGGAACGAGAATCAGAATCAAAACGAGAAGCAGAGGACGTGAATATGAAAATTTTTGATTCACAATAAACCGAGAACGTAGACGACTATGCATTTCGATATGTATGTCAATAACGATATGTAAAGTCGATATTACGCATTCTGATGTTATTACTGTATAATTGACCAATGGCGTTCTCTCATGAGTACAAGGCAGTCAACATAAACACAGATTAACCAACTTCGAAATTTCAACTGAAACATTTCATTAGGTACGGTACTATAAATATGCCCATGCATCTTTATTATCACAACCTATTTTAAGTCTACCATAACGTAAAATAATTAGAGAAGAAACATTTCTAATAGAACAAAAATGAACACAACAGTAGTTATTGAATTGAAGCATGAATATGTAGTGTGTAATACAAACAATACTTACTTACTTACAAATGGCTTTTAAGGAACCCGAAGGATCATTGCCGCCCTCACATAAGCCCGCCATCGGTCCCTATCCTGCGCAAGATTAAGCCAGTCTCTATCATCATACCCCACCTCCCTCAAATCCATTTTAATATTATCCTCCCATCTACGTCTCGGCCTCCCTAAAGGTCTTTTTCCTCCGGTCTCCCAACTAACACTCTATATGCATTTCTGGATTCGCCCATACGTGCTATCTCAAACGTCTGGATTTCAAGTTCCTAATTATGTCAGGTGAAGAATACAATGCGTGCAGTTCTGTGTTGTGTAACTTTCTCCATTCTCCTGTAACTTCATCCCGCTTAGCCCCAAGTATTTTCTTAAGCACCTTATTCTCAAACACCCTTAACCTATGTTCCTCTCTCAGAGTGAGAGTCCAAGTTTCACAGCCATATAGAAGAACCGGTAATATAACTGTTTTATAAATTCTAACTTTCAGATTTTTGGACAGCAGACTGGATGATAAGAGCTTCTCAACCGAATAATAAATACGCATTTCCCATATTTATTCTGCGTTTAATTTCCTCCTGAGTGTCATTTATATTTGTTACTGTTGCTCCAAGATATTTGAATTTTTCACCTCTTCGAAGGATAAATCTCAATATTTATATTTCCATTTCGTACAATATTCCCGTCAGAAGACATAATCATATACTTTGTCTTTTCGGGATTTACTTTAAACCGATCGCTTTACTTGCTTCAAGTAAAATTTCCGTGTTTTCCCTAACCGTTTGTGTATTTTCCCCTAACATATTCACGTCATCTGCATAGACAAGAAGCTGAGTAATACAACCAATACAGTAATAAAATATGATTCACTTACGATCGGTGTTCAAAGGTGCAGCTATTGAACGCCACGTATTCTCCTTCATTTTCTCATCTTTATACGAAGCGCGCCGCTTATCGTAAACGTGAGGATTTTCCTCAACACTTAATATTAGAATCTCATCAAATAAAACTTGCTCCATGATGCACAGCACAGAACAAAATAATGCATAGGTTATGTCACGGTCTTCTTGCTACAAAATATATGATGACAAAATAGCTTTTAGATGGCAATAGAATGAATCTAGTGGGCTGTGATCGGAAAGTGAACGCCAAAGTTGAAACTTGGCCAACTCTCCGTTCCCGATCCTGGGCTCCGGTAAGCTTTTCGTTAATTGTGAATCCTCACATTTAAATGTACACATTTTAACAATTTTACCGTTTTCGTTTTCGTTCCGATTCTCGTTTCCGGTTTATTGTGAACCGGTCTTTAATTGTAAAGTTTACATTCCTCGGTTAATTGACACCAAATTTTACTAGTGCAATCTAATTATATAAATGTACAAAATGAATGCCAACGCTCAATTAATATAACGAAACAATAATTTAGTATTACTGAATTAAAAACGTGACACCAGCTCTTCGTGTCTTTGACTAATACTACTAGGTTCAAAAAGTTCCCGGAATTTTACTACCATTTTTCGTATTAATATATAACAAGGGATATTATACATTTGTTTTGTTGGTAACATTCATGATGTCATTTCCTTAAAGTTTGTTGATAATGGCAATTATTGGTTTTGAGTTGTAGGCAATTGTTTATCATAGTGTTTTGTTTGTTCGTCGCATTTTGTAATTATGTCCACAGAGCAAAGTACAAACATCAAGTTCTGTGTTTTGCTGGGGACATGATCAGTATGGCTGATGAAGATGGTGATTTCTTAAACAAAATGAAACTGGTGCTACTTGTACGACCCAGTCCCTAAACGACAGTCATCTGAGTGGAAATCGAAAACATCTCCTCGGAAGCAAAAATTTCCTAGGGACACTTCCAAAGGCAAAGTTATTTTAAATGTTATGTTTTATTTAACGACGCTCGCAACTGCAATTATATCAGCGTCGCCGGATGTGCCGGAATTTTGTCCCGCAGGAGTTCTTTCACATGCCAGTAAATCTACTGACATGAGCCTGTCGCATTTAAGCACACTTAAAGCAAAGTTATGTTGGAAGTTTTCTTCGACTCTCAGGGTCTCATGCACCATGAGTTCATTCCAGAAGGTCGTACTGTAACGAAAGAATTGTACGTAGAAATCCTCCGTCGCCTCTGGGACGCAGTGAGAAGGAAACGTCCAGGAAAGTGGGTAGAAAAAACTGGTTCCTTATGCATGTGACAATGCCTGCTCATCGCGCAATTATTGTAAAGAATTTTCTTGCCAGGCACAACATAACTGCTTTGGATCACCCACCATACTCTCCTGATCTCTCACCACCTGATTACTTTCTGTTTCCCCGTCTGAAAAGTCATCTGAAAGGACGGAGATTCAATGCTGAAGAGGTTATCGCAAACGCGACGAGAGCACTAAGACGGGTTTCACAAAATGGCTTCAGGAACTCTACACGCGTTGGCAAAGTGTGTAGTTGCGGAAGGCAACTATTTTGAAGGAATTCTGTAGAATAGTGTTTAAGGTACGTTGTTTCTATGATGCTAACAAATTCCGGGAACTTTTTGAACCTAGTATGTATTATTATTAAAGGAAGAATATTTTAGCAAATGCATGCTCTCTCTTCAATTAAAACTACGCACAAAGAAGAATCAGCTTTATTCGGGCTTCGCTTTCTCATTATCAAAATGTCCTGCAAACTTTTCAATAACCTGAACAAAATGTAATGCAAGTTGATTGAAGTTGTCCCGGTGAACGGGAAGAAGGGTGAGTCGAAAGTATTCTAATAAAAAGCGTCCCTAGCACAGAGCAAAAAAAAGGAGATTTTAATGAATTAGAAAACTACATGCATATAGATAGAGCCAAAATTGGATATTCAATCAAAGAAAGAGGTAATTAAAGTTCAGAATTAATTATGCTGCTTGGTCACCCATGGCAACAAAACACGGACGAGAGTTCCATCTGGCGACCTGAATGTATATTAAGATAGCAGAGGTGTATAGTTCTGAAAAAAGACGCAAGGCGGCAAAAATTTTCGAATTTCATGAAACTAAAATGCCTTATTCAACGCATTTCTGGTCCCAAATGTACAGCGGATCGAGTAGTTTCTTCTGGTACATCTATTATGCATAAGCAGGGTAGAATTGCAAGCAGGTACGCATGGGGTATTGTATTGTATTTATTAACATTCCATGGTATTCATAAATTGCTTTACAGCTAGAATATGGAACAAGTCAAAAAACTTAATCTATACTAATAATAAATCTGTAGCCGAAATTTTTCTGGTAATTTTCGATTTTCCAAAAATAATTGGTCCTAACATATATAATTAACGACCCTGAAACCGAAAATCGCTTTTTTGAAATTTTTGTCTGTCTGTCTGTCTGTTTGTTACCTTTTCACGCGATAATGGCTGAACGGATTTCGATGAAAATTGGAATATAAATTACGTTCGTTGTAACTTAGATTTTAGGCTATACGGCATTCAAAATACATTATTTAAAAGGGGGGTTATAAGGAGGCCTGAATTGAATAAATCGAAATATCTCGCTTATTATTGATTTTCATGAAAAATGTTACATAACAAAAGTTTCTTTAAAAATAATTTCCGATAAGTTGTATTCATCGAAAATTTTTGATGAGATTTTTAATGAGATAAATGAGTTCTAAAATTAAAATAACTGCCATCTAAGGCCGTGTAATGAATTAAAAAACAAATGACTTCGTCTATAAGGGGCCTTGGACAGCAACAATCGAAAGCTATGAAAGATAGCCTACAGAGAATGTTTCTGTGTTTGTATGAAGTAATATCGGAAGCTAAATTAACCGATTTGTATAATTAATTATTATTTCACCATTGGAAAGTGTAGTTTCTCTAGATGGACATAATGCTATAATGTTATTACAGTAACTTCTGATATAATATAATATAATATAATATAATATAATATAATATAATATAATATAGTATAGTATAGTATAGTATAGTATAGTATAGTATAGTATAGTATAGTATAGTATAGTATAGTAATAGTATAGTATAGTGTAGTGTAGTATAGTGTAGTACTATAATATGTAATGTAATATTATATAATATAATTTAAGTTATTTGAAGGGTTCAGAACCATAGTGGGCCAAACGCCATTTACTGAATACGTGGAAAACAAGGGTTAAAATTAAGTTATTACCATAATTCAATGGAAACCTATAACAAGTAAAATAAAATATACACATTAAATCTAAATGATGTCAATGTTCATTAAACTATGGTTGCATGTAATAAAAATTAAGAAACAGGTTAAAGGAATTGTCATTGCACCAAATGAGTGTCTCTGGACCAAAATGATCGCATTTTAATTATTTGGATGCAATTTAAATTAAGTAGCATATTAAACGATTTATCCTTCTATCAAACACGAATATTCCCTGGATCAAATGTCCTATTTTAATTATGTAATTACTTTATATTTATTTCTAATGGGTGCAGCGGAGCGCACGGGTACGGCTAGTACTATTATAAAGTCTTAATTTATAGTCACAGTCTAGATGAAATATTATATACAGACGAGATTTACAATATAGTCTACTAGTACAACACATAGTTTTAGTATCAATTTCATGAAATGTTATTGAATGTCATGAATTCACTTACAGAATAGAAGGCGTGAGAAATTAGAGGTAATTAAATATCAATTATGTAATGTATTATAAATATGCACCTGTAACGTCGTATGACGTAGAAATAACATTATCTTAGTTTAAACAAATTTTATGTGATGTTAGTAAAAGATTTACATTTCATAACCTCAGAATATATGTTTTCGTTCTCTGCAATGGGATAGGGTTTGATAAATTAATTATTTGTATATATTATGTATATTGATTTTTTGTTATTATTTTGTCCCTGTAACGTCATGTGGCGTAGGAAGAACATTTTTACTGGGAGTTACAGTAAAGATATGAATTTTATAATCTCACAATATAGCTTATGTTTTTGTTCACAGTAACGGAGTTGATTTCGTTAAATGAATTAATTGAGCATATTATATATAGAGTTTTACAGTTAATATGTATCATGTTCTATAATACATATTGTATACAGGGTGTTTCCGAGGTGGTGTTACAAATTTCAGGGATGATGGCGAAGGGCAAATGTATCAATTTGAGATAAGGAACCATGATCCGGAAATGATCGAGTCGAAAGTTATAAGCAAAAATAGTTGTGTGGAAATGGAATTGTAATTTGGCACCACGTGTCCTCCTTCCCTTAATTTTTGGAACAGCCGTGGAAAAATGATCTGGGCCGGATGTCTCCTACGTGGGTACTTGTCCCGCTACAATCTGTGAGCTTGTCTACTGTTCCCATTGGGTCATCCGTATTCGAAAATCAGGTCTGATTATTCCGCTGTCGTGTACTCCTCCATTTCACCAGGACTGATCAACTGGACACTGCAACTTGTACACATACACTGCTGTCTACAGACGTGCCTATCAGGACCGACCATGTCCGTTACACATTACGCTATCTGCATTGCTTTAGTGTAGTTTCCTGTCCCCATCCCTCAGACAGCGCACTGAATGGAATACTGTAAGTAGACAACGTAAACAACGTCAGATGAATACAGTATGTGTAAGATGTACAGATAAATACACATAAATAAGGTGTACAGAGGAATAAAATTATTTCATTTCCACACAACTATTTTTGCTTCTAACTTTCGATTCGGTCATTTCCGAACCAGGGTTCCTTATCTCAAATTGATATATGTGCCCTTCGCCATCATCCCTGAAAGTTTGTAACACCACCTCGGAAACACCCTGTATACTAGTTCAGTATTATTATCGATCTAGTTATATTTTCTTTCATATGTAGCACTAATATTTTGTACAGAGCTAGTTTGTCAGTGTTAGTACGTTTATGTGGTTAAAAAGTAGCTGGACAGTCCATTTTAATTTAGTAGCAATCCCATTTACAGTTGTCATGCTCCAATATTATTATGTACCGAACTAGGTTACACCTTTCGTAGCGTCCTGGCGTAAGCATTTAGGGTCAGAGTTTAAACCCTAAAACTCCAGGATATACTAACCGATAACTTTCCTAACTTGGAACGAAAATACACTGCCTGCTAATAACGAATGTTACTTGTAGCATGGTTGACACTTGAAAACTTTTATACCACAATAGTAATATACGTTACAAGAGCGGTATGTACACGTTTTCATGATCGAGGAAAAGATTGAAAAAGCGAAACGTAGTTGAGCTTTTTTAATTTCCGAGAACATGAAAACAAACATACCGCTCGTGTACCGTACATTATTTTGTGCGAAGATCGTTTATTACATACCTGAAAGAGGAATTTCTAATTAGTTGCAATGAAATCTCCATCTTGGTTTCTGTTTAATGACGGCAACTTCGGAACACCAAAATATCTTTCTTCAACATTGTTGCTATAAAATGTTTTCTGTGTTTACTATACTCCAGCAGGCCGTGATATACTTCTGTCTTCTTTTTCCCCCAGTCCATAAATGTGAACTTAAAACAAGCGGTAAGGTTATGTAATGATTTATTTTTCATTTTAATATTTAACAATATTATTTATATAACATATTGCAGTAATAACATCGGCAACTGGAATCTAGTTGATTTTTTCACGGCTTCCTTAATGTTACTTGTATCAGGAATGCAATAGACTAAGTTTCGTGGAGTAGTAGACTTTACTTAATTTTTGCAGATATTTAAAAACAATAATTAACATTGCAATTTAGGTGAAATTGCAATGGTATGTTTCCAATTTATAATTATTACTATGTTAAACGTCTCTAAAAATATGTTAAAAGCCTAAAGCAGTAAAATGAATGTCGCGCTTAAGCGGTAAGAAGAGGGAAATTGTTATGTGTGTTACGTTGGGAATACTGAATGTGGTATTTCACACTTACCGCGTATTGGTTCTGTGCGGAAAACAAGCAAATACGCACGATCTCGCACAAAATATGTTGTGTGGGGAAACGATATAAAGATATATAGAATATTATAAATCTACAAGTCCATTTCCTTGTAATTTCACTGCTATTACTGTCATATATGGGTCATTTGCAAAATTTGTATAAAAATGGACGATTGAGAACGTCAAAATTAAAGTACTATTTAGTGCACATTCTGCATGTATTAATGTAGTGCAATGTCTCCGCCATAGCAATCAGCCACTGTACACTCACCTCGCTTTACAGCACTGTTTTGAATGATGTAACAGACATGACATGGAGTAACAGATCTGACAGGTAACAGACATGACAAGGCAAACAAGCATGTGCTAACCTAAAATTTTTTTGCCTAAAAATCTTCAAAATAGCAAGTTAACTACTGGACACGTGTACTATTATGTCCTCGTGATCTTGACTTTATATGTTGTTATTTGTGGAAAACACAACACAAACAGGTCTGACAGACTAAAAATGCACGCTTAGACTAAAACACAAAGCAAGAGTATGACACACAGACTCGCCAAATCAAAATGGGTGAACATAGCAGTACAATCAAAATGGGTCTTTGTGCATCATCTTGGCTTGTGCTGACATCTGTGGGATTTCTTTTTCAACTGTGTATCCATAGGAACAGAATGGTGTAACAGACCTGACTGACTTACTGGACTAGAGTAATTATGTAATCATGTTTAAGGAAATATAAACTCAGACATAAATGAAGAAGTTTTGATAACATCAAATGTTTCTTTAATTTTTCTCTCAATTACATTACTAAACAAAATTTTATCTGGACATAATCATGCTCCATTTTAAAAACTTAACTAGTATGGACACGGCATTTTAGCTGTCACTATGAGAATTTTATTTTATTCTCGTGAAATATTTCACATGAAGGAAATAATTCTTGTGTCGTTTATTACATTAGTATTGAAACTACTCACTGTTAGAAATGTATAACTCTATCGTTATAAATGCAGTAATGGGAAGGGTAAGGGTAAGAATTGATGGACATCATTTGTTATACAAATTCTGCAAATGACCCATATACTTCTCAGTAGACCTTTGTAGCCCCTAACATATCCAAAATTCATGAGGTTTTCGACTCGTATTTCTGAAATTTATTTTTCTTCCTATTTGTTGAGACGAGCGGATCTTGACGTATAACATGTATTTTCCCGCTCCGAGTATGGAAATCCATTCCGGGAACCGTGGTGAAACAAAACGACAGAAATTCAAATGTTTACTGTTACAAAACTATGAATCACGGCCGAATGCTAATGTTATTAGCAGTTAGGCCATGAACCAATGTAACTTGTGTGACCACGCCCAATGACGTCACTTCCTCTTGATGAGGACACCGAATTTGCATGTAAAATTAACCATGCCAAGTGGATCCTTTCAGTAATATCTCGGCATCGAGAGCAGCTACAGACCTGTGCAACATCTCGTTTGCCTTGTAGTCCCGAGTTCTATAATATTAAAGTGGCACTAAACACGTACGATACACAATAAGTGAACCATGGTTAAAAATTTGTTGCTGGCTGAGACTAAATTTGGTATGTCGCTTCATTTGGTAAAAAAATATCTGCAGTGCTCGGGAAAAGTGGCATAAGTCAGTTTCCACAAACCTTTTTTGATAGTTTATTGACAACTTACGGAACATCTGCTTGCTTGGAAAAAAATACATAAGTATTTCTCCCATTACAATAATTCATACAGAAAAAAATAAAATCGACATAAACCAGTGTAAGTTGTCAATAAATTATCAAAAAGGTTTGTGCAAACTGACTTATGTCGCTTTTCCCAAGCACTGCAGATATATTGTATGCCCTTCATTAATTTTATTACTTCTCCTATCATAGATCTATACTCACCATTTAAAAACCTGAGTAAAAATAAAACTCTCAAACCAACACATCTGTAGTTCTGTAGTTTCATTCCCGAAACTGCGTGATGTATTCTACATACCGGTGTATCCCTGATAGAGCGCAGAATTTCTTATCCTCGGAAAGTCAAATTAAACAACGCACTGAATATATCTCCCATTTTGTTAAACAAAGGGCGAGATTTTAAAACAGGAGTTTTTGATATGGGACAGCTTAAGAGACAAGTCAGAAATTAACCATCAAATTAAGAAACGCCTTGCTATTACGGCCACTTCTCTAACAAACTATCTTCGCTGGTTGCAGGCTAGCAAGGCGCTACACGTGGTTATGTCACAGTCTAGTATATTATCTTTTTGGCATACCTACATGGAAACTCTGAGTTCAATGTAGCAATTCCTCTGTTTTTTAGAATTTTGAACATGTATTTATATTAGGCGATTGTCACGATGGCCATGACTAGACCATGATAACCACGTTACTCCAATTTGCGTCGTAGCCTGTCTTTCTCGTTAGCCATGACCAAGACAATATTATGATCAAATACCTCACAGCTAGCAGTTCTGCGCGCGAACTACGCTGGTGCTGCTACCTACGCGGCAGATGTGGCGATACTCGCGAAACAAGCTGTAATCAACTGCAATGTATATTGTTGCTGGGCTAGTTAATAGTTTTATTAATTAGTGCTCTGTTAAAATGTCAGGGTGTACATGTGCTGTTTATAATTGCTACAACATTACAGCATTATAAATTGCTCCAAATCGTACTTTCGATTTCCGAGGGATCATAAAACGTGAGTTAACAACATCCTTTAGTAGCCCTAATTCCTTCGTCTTTGTGTTGATAGAACAATATAAATTAGCTTTTTTATTTAGACCTAATAAATGAATAGAAGTTAAAATGTGTTGGAAATTTTAAGGTTTTATTAAATTAAGTTTTATTATTGTCCACATGGCATTACAAGCATCGGATTACTATCAATTTTATCTTTGCAGTTGTCAGCAATGCGTATATGAAGCATTATTGTAAATTCATTCTTAATATCAGAATTGATTTTGTCTCACTAAACCAAAGAAAAAATATGTAACAATTAATTACGGAAAATAATATGAAGTATATAATATTTCTCATAATATGCAGTTTTGATATAAGATAATAATTTTACATTAAATACTATTCAACATTTCTTAAGTGTTTCATATATCATTCCACATTAGTAACTCACGTTTTAAACAATAGTCCGAATCCCGCTATGTTAATATTTGTATTTGTGCACGTAATTCCACGCCGCTCCGGTAGATGTCAGGTCAGAGATACTTCGCACTCACGTCAATGCTGCTAGTATACAGCTGTCCGGTATTATTACAATAAGGTATTTGACATGGTCCCGTAAATATTTCATTATAACTAACTTTATGATACGTACGACTTAAATAATCATATAACGTTATTGTGGCTAATATCTACTGCTAAGAGGCTTTAAGAAGGGTTTTCAGTATTGAAGTTACATCACAGTAATGTAAACGATAGTAACAATAACGGCAATTTCTTTCCTTTTAGGTGTTTACTTTAACTTCATGAAGTGTTTGCGGAGTAATTTTAGCAAAAAACGTTGTAACAGACAACTTTATCTCTGTTTTTTTATCAGACTCTAGCGTGTCAATCAATTGTTTTGGGGTTCGTTCAATTGCGTCTCTACACAGACTGATCCGTCATTTGTTTATCAGATCGATTGTATTGGTATTGCAATTGCTTCAGGTCTGGGTTCCACAGCAAGGACTTTCGATTAGGCAGAACAACTAAATTCCTGTTATAGATAATATGAAAAATTTATTTTTCGTCAATCATTTGCTTTATTGAATTTATTTACATGTGTGTGCCTATGTACTTACTGGCTTTTAAGGAACCCGGAGGTTCATTGCCGCCCTCACATAAGCCCGCCATTGGTCCCTATACTAAGCAATCCAGTCTCTACCATCATATCCCACCTCCCTCAAATCCATTTTAATATTATCTTCCCATCTACGTCTCGGCCTCCCCAAAGGTATTTTTCCCTCCGGCCTCCCAACTAACACTCTATATGCATTTCTGGATTCGCCCATACGTGCTACATGTCCTGCCCATCTCAAACGTCTGGATTTTATGTTCCTAATTATGTCAGGTGAAGAATACAATGCATGCAGTTCTGTTTATCCATTCTCCTGTAACTTCATCCTTCTTAGCCCCAAATATTTTTCTAAGAGCCTTATTCTCAAACACCCTTAATCTCTGTTCCTCTCTCAAAGTGAGACTCCAAATTTCACAACCATACAGAACAACCGGTAATATAACTGTTTTATAAATTCTAACTTTCAGATTTTTTGACAGAAGACTAGATGACAAAAGCTTCTCAACCGAATAATAACAGGCATTTCCCATATTTATTCTGTGTTTAATTTCCTCCCGAGTGTCATTTATATTTGTTACTGTTGCTCCAAGATATTTGAATTTTTCCATCTCTTCGAAGGATAAATCTCCAATTTTTATAGTTCCATTTCGTACAATATTCTGGTCACGAGACATAATCATATACTTAGTCTTTTCGGGATTTACTTCCAACCCTATCGCTTTACTTGCTTCAACTAGAATTTCCGCGTTTTCCCTAATCGTTAGTGCATTTTCTGCTAACATATTCACGTCATCCGCATAGACAAGAAGCTGATGTAACCCGTTCAATTCCAAACCCTCTGTGTTATCCTGAACTTTCCTAATGGCATATTCTAGAGCGAAGTTAAAAAGTAAAGGTGATAGTGCATCTCCCTGCTTTAGCCCGCAGTGAACTGGAAAAGCATCAGATAGAAACTGGCCTATGCGGACTCTGCTGTAAGTTTCACTAAGACACATTTTAATTAATGGAACTAGTTTCTTGGGAATACCAAATTCAATAAGAATGTTATATAAAACTTCTCTCTTAACCGAGTCATACGCCTTTTTGAAATCTATGAATAACTGATGTGCCTATATACTGGCTGAACAATAAGTGTGGAATATTGCTAATACAAAAGGTTGGATAAAAAGTAATGGCAACAGTTAGATATTTCTGACATGGCTTTATTCACAGGTGTACAACATTTACGTGCCTTCAGTATAGTCGCCCCCTTACTTATCACCCTTTTGCCAAGGCGACGTACACCATCAGCGCGTCCATCTTTGTTGTTGTTTCGTATTGACTGCCCTATAGCATGGATAAGTTCATCTCTGGTATTGTACCGGGTCCCTCGCAGTGGTTCTTTCTCTTTGACCATAACGAATAGAAAGAAATGTGGTCGCACTCTGTTAATTCAAACGGCCGATACCACGCGGCGCTAGTGCAGAGTTCGCTCAGTCTGTTCCGTGTGTAAATACGTAAATACATTTAACGTAAGTTGCACTGTTTACCTTTCGCTCCATATACGTACGTAACTGGCATTGTACTTACAACATTAAGACTATTTGAAAGAAAAACACATTCATATACATCACACCGTAAAACAAATAATAGTTTAATATGTAAAACTTAACTTAGGGCTGCTTGTAGGCATGCAATATGTACTCACCAAGAGTTACTTGTCCGACACTTTGGAGAATTTACGAGATGATTTGGCGGCTCTCGGAGCTTGGAGTTCTCGTCGGATTTGTTTCGTCCGGAAGAAGAACCGACATTTCATATAGTGAAAAATTAGTTTCGGTATGATATCCATGGCATGATCCAAGCAGCATCCTGTTCCCGGTGGCTGAATTACAATTGAGGTAATACTGTCTATGCACTCGTGAAATATGTCGTCCCACATTCCATCGCTCAATTCTGTTTGCTAAGCAAATGAAACACGCACGCCCTACAACCCGGAACAAAACACGAAGGTATTGCTTCAAATATAACACGACAAAAACATAATAATCTCGTCCTTTAATAAATAAATCGTGAGAGCTACTCACTTGTCACTCGTGTACGAATAATTGCAGATTAGTGTATTGGCACTTAAAGTATTTAACGCACTTAATTACACTAAAAAAGCAAACGAAATGAACGAACACTCTACTGCTTCTTTTATGGATATTCGCTTTCAACTGAGCAATACCGATCGCAGCGCCACTAATTCTCTTGGTCACCGTCGACAATGCTGAACAGATAGGAGTGCGCACACTTCTTTTTCTATTCGTTATGGTTTGGCTAAGAGATCATAATCGCATGGACGCATATCAGGTGAGTAGGTGGATGTTCCAGAAATCTCCCATTGTCAGCGGCGCAAGAGGTCCTCGACAGCAGGCGCATATTGAGATATAGTCCTCGACAGCAGCAGCAAATGTGTTCTACATACTAAATATACAATTTCCTAGACTCATTATTTTATCGCAAATCTCAATAATTTATTGGTTCAAACTACCTCCTTGCATTATCATGAAGAATGATGGGATTCTGTACCACCAAGTGTCGTCGTTTTCTCCTGAGGGCTGGACGATGGTGGTGCTGCAGGAACCTGCAGTAATAGTCCGCGTTTACCGTCTGCCTTGGATGTACAGCGTGGTGCAGTATTACGCCATCAATGTCATACGCCACAATGAACATCACGTTCACAGCACTTTGTGTAGGGCGCACTTTCTTTTGACGAGAAGAACCTGGATGCTTCCATTCATTTGATTGGCGTTTCAAGTTTGGTCCGTTAGAGCGAGGCCAGGTTTCGTCCATAGCAACGATTCGTCCCAGAAAGTCGTCACCTTCCCTTTGGTACTGGTCCAACAAGGTCTGTGCAACTGCACCTCGGAAATTTCATGGGGTATCTAACGCGCTGCAATTTTGCGGTAACCAAAATGTCTTGCAGAATATGGAGCACAGTTTTGTGACATACTCCGACTTCCGCTGCTAACTCACGCGCAGTCCATCGGCGATCAGGATCGAACAGGGAAGCAAGGAGTTGAACTGTGTTGTTTTCCTCGTGGGTCAGGTTGTCCTGAATGGCATCCCTGCCTTCCCGGAACGCTTTAACCCATCGTGCCACTGTGCTATATGGCAACGCTGCATCGCCACATACTTCATGAAGTCCCTGAAAACATTCTTGTGCACTACGACCTCGTGTCACTTCAATTTTGATCCAAGAACGTTGCTCTAGTTTTATAAACGTGGTCTTAGGGCGCTCGCTCTATCCCTATGAAACTCAACGTTCTGCACAAAAAGCGCTCAACGAGCTTGCGCTCCTACGGAGCGGGAGAGCCCTGTTTACCGCTCGCCGAAACTGAGAGGAAGATACGTCAGAATGACATAGACTTGCTATAGGTAGAGGAGAGGCAAACGACCACTCAGCTATCTAGTGGAGTGCAGTGTGTAGCTCTATTCTCAGAATCTGTTTCACGTTGCTTTCCTACTGCTACAGTACAGTATGGAGGAATCTAAAAGACGGACCATAACATTTAACATTTAACGATTTACAGCTCTTACTTATTGATCTTCTATGTGACCTGAGGACTAAAGATCGTTTGAATAATACTACTAGCCTGGTTGAGTTTTACAAGAATAAACATTAGCAATAATATCCACGACTACACAGGCTGGCTGTGAAAATGATTGCTATGTTTGGCTCAACATTTATATTTGTGAGCAACTGTTTTCTATAATCAACTTTAATAAAGGCAGACATCGAACATCTGTATCTGATGTTTCATTATGATCAGTAGGCTACTGTTCCTTTCAGCTGCCAACAACATAAAACCTCGTTTTGATGTACTGATAAATAAAAATATAACAAAATGATATTGTAAATTTAAGTAGCTATAGAATTTCTATTATTTCTGTAAAATAAATATTTCTTTATTAATTAATAATAGTCCAAGATAGTTTTGCAAACACTGAACGGGAATTCATTTCATAAACACTCGTAATAGTACTTCCGTTTGTGTTTATTTTGTACGATATCACCCCTTCTTCCAGTCCACCCTATACAGAGCGCAGCTAATATCTGCATTCCGCTCATGAGCTGTGAGCCGGCTCGGAGAGCGCAAACCTTGTGCAGGCCTGTTCTACACACTGCAGTAGATTGACAGAGTACTGTCGCCGCTGGCTGCACTAACTCATCTAACAGTCCTTGTTCATGTCCACACAGCTGGCAGCTCTCCAACGCACCATCGTCATGTGACAGCAGTGTTGCCATAACTTTTATCCAACCCTTGTAACTTTATAATGCGAATGTTTCTTGAAATTGTTAAATGCGAGAAGTGTTACAAGTTGGTCTGCAATTGCAATGCTGGTATATACATTCCAAACCGAAAATGTCAAATAAAGACGCGTGTCAAAAATAATAAATTCAATTGTTCATGTTACATACGATATACGAGTAGTTAATTGTGTTATTTATGTACGTTATTTGGTATGATTGAGGCGACTGCATTATTAAGCAAAATGATTGTAAACTTAACCACTAGATTGTTTGAAATACTACCTACATTGCCCCGTGTCACCCCCTACAAAGGGCATAAAGATTGGAATTTCGAAATAAAACATTTTTAAGAGAATATCTGCACCCTCAATGACACTTATCACTGAAAATAACTGAAATTAATTTTTAACCTGTTACTGGGAATTGATGGGTTAAAAGAACTCACTTTCGATGGCAAATTAAATTATATGAACGTTCTCTATTATACACAGTCGGCCAAAAAAAGGTACAAAATTTAAATGGTTATATTTCAGTAGCTAATGATTTAATTTGAAAGTTTATTTCACAGTCATTGTAGACCGGGAAAATACTGTAATATTTAATTTTTTACTGTTTATTAAACATTATTTTTTATTTTTTTGTAAGACAGTGCAAAATCGATAGTTTATACCGGAATAAGCATTACGGTCTTACGAGTTCAGCAGGCCAAGCCGTTTGTTGTGCTATCATCATTTGTTTTCTTCGTTTTCAGTTCTCATTTTGTGAATAATGGGTCGCTTAACGAACGAAGACAAGATTTTCATTTAACATTTGCACCAATATGATAATTTATGTGCCTGTCAAATTGTAAGGAACTGCGCTCAGCGAGAATGGTCTGTTTCAAGTGTACAACGATTGATTAGCAAGATACGGACATGATATCCCTCCTGAGAGATTATTGCGTGAAAGATCGCATTTCTCAGATTCTCTGATGGTTTCCGCTGGAGTTTCAAACGAGATCCTAATCCTATGGACTATTTTGTATGGAGTCAACTACAAAAAGCAGTTTACTACAAAACAAGAATTCGTAAAATTGAACATTTAAGACAACGCCTTCTTGAATGTTGGGATCGGCTTGATCAAAGACAAATATCCAGTGCTATTGGACAATGGAGAAGACGCCTACAAAAGGTTGCGCGGGCAAATGGCGGTCACATAGCATCATTTTTAATTTTGATTATTTGGAAGATCATTAATTATTATTAATTTTACCAACATTCAGTTTCTGCATTTTGAAGTAATAAATTGTCTTCAAATACCAATTTTTTCGCATCGTTGTGTATTGACGTCTATAAGATTTTAATTGAGCCTCAAAAAATATAATAAAAGTCCTGCTCATCTTTAAAGTCTACTCTTTCCAACAGTGTATTCATTATAAATTAATGTTATGTATTTTCGAAAACAGAGTATTTCTAATTTTGTGCCTTTTTTTGACCAACTAGGTATCTAAAAGCCTTTAATTTAATGAGCGTTTGTTTATAAATACAGGGGACGACTACATGAAGATTTAAATTCTAAATATAACTGGAATTATGGAAATTGCAATTTAGTATGTCATTATATTATGGTGAAAATGTATTATTAATTCGTGACATTGCTGTTTGAAACGCGTGTAGTCCCGGAGTTCATCCAACAGATGTCACTACCTGAGGCTACATCAGACAACAATGACCTATGCATGCAAGAGGAAACTCTATTGAAATTCAATGGAGCGCAAACCCCTCCTCCCAAACAAAAAAGAATCGGTGTGGGCAGCCACAGAAAGACGGATGATGAATGGGGAGGAAAGAAGGAAATGGAACTGGGATGGAAGTGCTCACGAGAAGCGAAAGACAAATGAGCGCAAAAAATAAAGATGTTGCCAAGAAATGGAACACATTTAACTATTCAAAGGCTTCGGAGTAATCCAGTTACTCATGGCGACTTGCGGTTTCACAGACTGGCGGAACCAATAACGTCTTGCAGATTCAGCACGAACAAGCGAGTGACAGAATTTATTTCTGAAAGAATACCGCGATAAACCCAACCGCGTATCTTATTTCCTTTTTAAAATGATAGAGTTCTTCATATCTGTGTACAAAGTTCTTGATGTGGTAGGATGAAAGAATTGGTGAGTTAATAATATTAATGTCAAATTAATTAAAAAAATATATAATTGTCCTTCATTTCTGTATACATATGTAAGGAGTAGATCAAAAGTCTGGAACCATCTTATTATATGTTTTGGGAAAGCCACTGATTTCATTCCCAATATGCTCAGTCAATCTAAGAGAGCAGTGTATTATGATAATAAATAATAATAAATGAATGAATAAATAAATAAATAAATGAATAAATAAATAAATAAATAAATAAATAAATGAATGAATGAAGTAAATAAATAAATAAGTAAATAAGGAAATAAATAAATAAATGAATGAATGAATGAAGAATTAATAAATAAATAAGAAATAAGAAATAAATAAATAAATAAATAGATAAATAAATAAATAAATAAGTAGATGAATGAATGAAGTAAATAAATAAGTAAATAAGGAAATAAATAAATAAATAAATAAATAAATAAATAAATGGATGAATGAATGAATGAATAAATGAAATAAGAAATAAATAAATACATAAATAAATAAATAAATAAGTGGATGAATGAATGAATGAAGAAGTAAATAAATAAGTAAATAGGAAATAAATAAATTTAAATAGATGAATGAATGAAGTAAATAAATAAGTAAATAAGTCCGAAATAAATAAATACATAAATAAATAAATAAATAAATAAGTGGATGAATGAATGAATGAATGAAGAAATAAAAAATAAGTAAATAAGGAAATAAATAAATAGATAAATAAATAAACAGATAAATAAATAAATAGATAAATAAATAAGTGGATGAATGAATGAATGAAGAAGTAAGTAAATAAATAAGTAAATAAATAAATAAATAAGAAATAAATAAGGAAATAAATAAATAGATAGATAGATAAATAAATAAATAAATAACAGATAAATAAATAAATAAATGAACGAATGAATGGAGATAAAAATAAATGATAAATTGATAAATAAATAAATAGATAAATAGATGAATGAATGAAGTAAATAAGTAAATAAATTAATTAATAGACAGATAAATAAATAAATAAATAAATAAATAAATAAATAAATAAATAAATAAATAAATAAATAAATAAATAAATGGATGGATGACTGAATGAATGAATGAATGAAGAAGTGAGTAAATAATAAATAAATAAATAAATAAGGAAATAAATAAATAAATAGGCAGATGAATGAATGAATGAATGAATGAATGAATGAATGAATGAATGAATGAATGAATGAATGAAGAAGTAAGTAAATAAATAAATAAGTAAATAAGGAAATAAATAAGTAAATAAGGAAATAAATAAATAGACAGATAAATAAATAAATAAATGGATGGATGAATGAATGAATGAATGAAGAAGTAAATAAATCAGAAATAAATAAATAAGTAAATAAGGAAATAAATAAATAGGCAGATGAATGAATGAATGAATGAATGAATGAATGAATGAATGAATGAATGAAGAAGTAAGTAAATAAATAAATAAATAAGTAAATAAGGAAATAAATAAATAGACAGATAAATAAATGAATGAATGTTTGAATGAATGAAGAAGTAAATAAATAAATAAATAAATAAGTAAATAGGGAAATAAATAAATAAGTAAATAAGGAAATAAATAAATAGACAGATAAATAAATGAATGAATGAATGTTTGAATGAATGAATGAATGAATGAATGAAGTAAATAAATAAATAAGTAAATAAGGAAATAAATAAATTAATAAGTAAATAAGGAAATAAATAAATAGACAGATAAATAAATGAATGAATGAATGATTGAATGTTTGAATGAATGAATGAAGAAGTAAGTAAATAAATAAGTAAATAAGGAAATAAATAAATAAATAAATAAATAAATAAGTAAATAATGAAATAAATAAGTAAATGAGTAAATAATGAAATAAGTAAGTAAATAAGGAAATAAATAAATAGACAGATAAATAAATGAATGAATGAATGGATGAATGAATGAATGAATAACAGAATGAATGAATGAATGAAGTAAATAAATAAATAAGTAAATAAGGAAATAAATAAATAAGTAAATAAGAAAATAAATAAATAAGTAAATAAATAAGTAAATAAATAAGTAAATAAATAAATAAAAAGGTAGTTTCAGACTTTTGATTCACCCTGTACATATTTCCCAATTTGTCTGTCTATCTGCATCCATGTCTATTCTACCTGTCTGCCTGCCTGCTTGTCTGACTACTTACCTACGAGTATATTACCTAATTCTGATATAATCTATCTCGACATTTTAGTTATGAGCGTGAACTCTGTTCGTGCGATTCGAGTAGTGGGACGTTGGAACTCGAATTAGCTGGAAACTTCTCAAGCACATATTAATAACGGCAAGAGATCAAGTACAACAAATCTATTAGTGTAAATAATGAATTATTTAGCCGCTAATGATTAGATCGCAGAACTTCGTACTCTCAAAAGCTTAAATATAGACACAATTATGCACAGAAATTGGTGGATATGCTGTAAAATAACACAAATAATAATTGAAATAACAGGACTCCTGTTTCCTGCACAAATCCAGGAAAGACTTAACGTGTTTCGGTGGAAATCGGATTTAACTTGTTTTGTATGAAATCGTCATATTTATGTCTCGATATTTACTTCGTGGAAGTCAGTTTCGAGGCAAAACATAGCCTATAGCAGATCTCTGACGATTGCCAAGAATACTAGGAATCTATACTATACTAATAATAAATCTGTAGCCGAAATTTTTCTGGTAATTTTTGATTTTCCAAAAATAATTGGTCCTAACATATATAATTAACCATCCCGAAACCGAAAATCGCTTTTTTGAAATTTTATGTTTGTATGTCTGTCTGTCTGTCTGTCTGTCTGTCTGTCTGTCTGTCTGTATGTTTGTTACTTTTTCACGCGATAATGGCTCAACGGATTTCGATGAAAATTGGAATATAAATTAAGTTCGTTGTAACTTAGATTATAGGCTATATGGCATTCAAAATACATTATTTAAAAGGGGGGTTATAAGGAGGCCTGAATTAAACAAATCGAAATATCTCGCTTATTATTGATTTTTATGAAAAATGTTACATAACAAACATTTCTTTAAAAATCATTTCCGATAAGTTTTATTCTTTAAAGAATTTTGATAGGACTGATATTTAATGAGATAAATGAGTTTTAAAATTAAAATAACTGCCATCTAAGGCCGTGTAATGAAATAAAAAAGAAATGACTTCGTCTATAATGGGCCTTGGTCAACAACAATCGAAAGCTATGAATCATAGCCTACAGATAATTTTTCTGTGTTTGTATGAAGCAATATCGGAAGCTAAATTAACCGATTTGTATAATTAATTATTATTTCACCATTGGAAAGTGTAGTTTCTCTGTATGGACATAATGCTATAATGTTATTACAGTAACTTCTGAGTGAATTGAGGATAGGTAAGATTAAAATAGCGTCTAATGCACAGAAAACTTGATAGGCTATTCTGTGTATTCGTTTCCTGTATTTCTTAAAATAATGTTTATCTCAGAGAATTAACGAACAACGAGAGTGTATTGATTTAGTATGCAGTAATAATACGTATGTTAGCTTAGCATTTCATTATTTTATAATCCAAATTTTAACTATGCTCAATTGAATCGAGTTAAAATACATAAAATACATATGCATTAAATGCAATGCAAAAAATTTGGGTAATGAGCCAAGCAGATTATGTTGCCTTGTTGTAAAATAAAATTTGTTCCTCCTGAGATTCAAGAACCCCAGAACAAACTGAAAACTTACTTATCGGGGTACATCCGTTATCAACACACTTTTTATATAATATAATATAATATAATATAATATAATATAATATAATATAATATAATATAATATAATATAATATAATATAATATAATATAATATAATATAATTTAAGTTATTTAAGTTATTTGGAGGGTTCAGAACCTTAGTGGGCCAAGCGCCATTTACTGAATACGTAGAAAACAAGAGTTAAAATTAAGTTATTACCATAATTCAATGGAAACATATAACAAGTAAAATAAATTATACATATTAAATGTAAATGATGTCAATCTTCATTGAACTATGGATGCATGTAATAAAAATTAAGAAACATGTTAAAGGAATTGTCATTGCACCAAATGAGTGGTCTCTGGACCAAAATGATTCCATTTTATTTCTTTAAATACAATATAAATTAAGTAACATATTAAACGATTTATCCTTCTATCAAAAACGAATGTTCCCTGGATCAAATGTCCTATTTTAATTATGTAATTACTTTATATTTATTTCTAACGGGTGCAGCGGAGCGCACGGGTACGGCTAGTAGAGCAATAAGTCTTTTTTCATTTTTTGGACTTAACTCATTTCTTGAGAAAGCTCTTCATTTAATAGAATATTAAAATATACAATAAAATATCTGCTAATACAACCTACAGTACAAATTGAAAGTGAATTAAGACATAAAATTATAACTTGGTCACAGAATAAATAATTTTACATTTTTAATTGACTTTTCAAATGAAATAATGAAATTTTGTTCACCTCTCTATTATTGAACAACATAAGGTTTCCTGTTGACAGATTCTTTTGTGTGTTAATTTAAAGTACTTTACTTAGAGTAGTAATATTTTATATCTTTAATAAAATGTATATAAAAACTAAATTATATTTTAAGGTGCTGTCCTATGAGATTATCAGATATAACGTAAGGCAAATGTGTGCAATATTTTAGATCCCTATTTCTAAAAGATCATAAGAAAAGGTTCCTTATCTTCTCTAATATCAGGTTAGGTTAGGTTGGTTTATAACTGCACCTAGCCCTACTGTATTGCTACGATATCTCAATTAAATTAATATCCAAGATCATAACTTACATTAATTCATTGTAAATAACTATACTGAATTTCAAATCGTTAGCTCAAAAACTGTGGAATTTTTAATCAATTAAATGTAATAGTGCTTTTGGATATAGGCCCTACATTCAATCATTCATAGTGATCTGCCCAAGAGCAGATCTTTCACTGCAAACCCAGCTTCCTCCAATCTTTCCTATTTTCTGCCTTCCTCTTTGTCTCCTCATATGATCCATATATCTTAATGTCGCCTATCATCTGATATCTTCTTCTGCTCCGAACTTTCCCTCCTTTTACCATTCCTTTCAGTGCATCACAGTTTCTTCTCAGTCAGTGACCAAGCCAACTCCTTTTCCTCTTCCTAATCAGTGTCAGGATCATTCTTTCTTCACCCACTCTTTCCAACACAATTTCACTTCTTACTCTATCTATCCATTTCACATGCTCCATCCTTCTCCATATCCACATTTCAAATCACTTCTTTTCACTTCGTCGTAATGTCAATGTTTCTGACCCATACAATCCCACACTCCACACAAAGAACTTCACTAGTCTCTTCCTTAGTTCTTTTTCCAGAGGTCCGCAGAAGATCCTCCTTTTTATACTGTATTAAAAGCTTCCTTTGTTATTCCTGTCCTCCTTTTGACTTCCTGTCAGCAGCTCATGTTACTGGTTATAGTACATCCAAAGTATTTGAAGCTGTCCACTTGCTCTATTGTCCATTTAGAATTCGCAAGTTTACCTTCTTTATTTTTCTTCCTATGACCGTCTGCCCTTAATTACTGATTTTATGTTTCCAGTTCTGATGAACTGTATCTTATTGTATGTAGGCTACATTTATTAACTTAACGATGTAGATACAGGCTATTCCATACGAAATCGATCAGTAAAAAGCCTCGCATTTTTTTAATACTCTAATTTTTTTCCCTATTTATACAAGGTGCTGAGGACAGTGCATTTTCAAAAATATACTATCGAAAGTCAAACGGTTTTCGTAATATTGAGCGACAAATTTAGCGAATTTTATGAAAACAAGCCTCTGTCAGCGCTCAGAACTCTGGAACCATTTACTGCAGAACATTGAACGGGAGCTCATTTTGAAGCTGACATTTGGTAGGTTATGTTAAGAAGTAATCCTTATTTTTATTGTATACACAGAGACAGATAATGTGATTTTACTTACTTTTAGGCTTTTTGCTAATTTGTAAAAATGTAAAGAATATTGAGAAAAAATCTTGCATTATTAAGAGGGATTCGGCATTGTTTGCTTAGTGGCTCGGCAATAGGTTTCGAGGGTATTAAATAAATTATTTTCACACGCCTAGACTTGAACGGCGCAGTACCGCACGCACTGGCCGAGAGCTGAAGTCAAGCGACCGTTGGGTGTCATTTTACTCCTGTGTTTGAAAACTTGTGATAAAGCTAGCCCAGCTATGAGCTACTAGACGAAACATCACGTATTGTCTCCTGGCCTTGCTTGTCTCGGCTAGCTCCCGCCTCACAGTCAGCTGGTTACTTCACGTACGTACTATTTATTTTCTTTATTTGAAATTTTCAATATTTTCTTATCAATGGTGCACCAGTAAAAAATATGTGTTTATTTGTACTTTCAATGCAGAATCTAACCATATATTTAAAACATATCTTTTTCGTGGTCAAAGGCGTCTTAATAAAGAAAAATCTAAATTTTTCCATTTCCATAAAAAGTAAGAAAAACTGTTTACATGTCAATATAAACTTTAATTTCTCAGCATCAAAATAAACCATGATTTTGATCATTGGGTGAAAGGGTTTCGGAGCCACAACTGTTTAAAGTTGCTAATTTTATGAAAATACGATAAATTAAAATATTTTTAATTTAAACACTATGAAGTTCTGATGCCTCAAACTTTGCACAGAGCATTGTATCACAGTTGTCAACGGACAGAAAAAGTTTCATTGTATTTAAAAATTGCAAGGTCAATTCTGAATAATTTCGAGGGAAAAAATTGTTCCGGGGCCGGGTATCGAACCCGGGACCTTTGGTTAAACGTACCAACGCTCTCCCGCTGAGCTACCCGGGAACTCTACCCGACAGGGAGTTATTCCTGAAAGCTTAATTTGCATACACGTCACTGTACGTAACAGAAAACCACAATTTAAAGTCACACAGAGTTAGTGTGCACTCAAATGTTGGTTGCTTGACTGTTGTCAGCCCACTTTGAGGTCTGTGGATATAGAGGGAAAAATTGGATCGGTGTCGGGTAGAGTTCCCGGGTAGCTCAGTGGGAGAGCGTTGGTACGTTTCACCAAAGGTCCTGGGTTCGATACCCGGCCCCGGGACAATTTTTTTCTCGAAATTATTCAAATTAACTTTACAGGAGTTATTCCTGAAAGCTTAATTTGCAAGGTCAATTCTGTCTATATTTCGGTGGATTTGAGATGGAATAGCCCATTTGGTAAACATAGGATATAAATATCAGTACGAATAGAAATACCAGTTCTACCGAACTGAATCATGTAGCTGATACAGCGTCATAAAATTACCAATTCAAATAAAAAATTGAATTTTGATCAAAGAAGATATGTTTAAGTCTTCGAATACGGTACATTATTTTGTAATTACTTATTATTTTTTTTATTAAAGAACATAACATTTCCCTATTATTATGGGCTTACTCGCTAGGAATATGTTGTTCGAAATCACGTGTAGAGAATGGATAAATCCCAAATGAAGACTTTATGGGGAAGACCGACCGCCATGTAATCCGTGAACGCTAATCATCAAGCCTCAGACGTCAATTGTTTCGCTTCACAAGTCCAGGATAGGGAAGGCCACGGAAGGGTTTCTTAGTCAGCTTCCGCGACTCTTTGTTTCAGGACTATTTGATTAACTCCGCTCTTTTGATACAAAAGAGATATGCACAATGCGTCCGTTGATGCTGAAGTGATTTGGACTAATTTAACCCATCTATTCAATTCTTTGTTATTCAGTTTCATCTTCTTTACCCGTACTAAGCGATGTCTATGTCATTTACACAACCACAATTCTCTTACTATGAGAAACTCAGCATCCGTTCTGCTTGTATGCTCATTATTTTTACAAGAAGTCTTGTGACGTATTCAGGCCGTGTTTCGAAGCTGAAGTCCATACTACGCACTAGTGACTAGCAACTAGGTGACCATTAGACTAGCACAGTCTAGTACAGTAGCGTGCAAATTAATCCGAACACGACATATTACATTTTCTGTCATTGTTGGCCTCACAGCTGCTCATACCGCTTTAATTGACATCTGTAGTACGTACAATTCCATTGTTGAAGGTCTGTCATTATTTTTTTTATAATATGTGACATTTTGCCTGTCGTTTTGTACTTATAAGCATTTCAGTTGTGTTGAAGACTTAATACTGCAATCCTGTGTACATTCTGTCGTCTTCATAAATGGATACAACTCCACGAAAACGGTCTAAAATTATAACATTAGCAGAGCATTCTTCTATGACACAGAGGCAAATTGCTGCAGAATGTCACATCGGTTTGGCTACTGTTAATTCGATTATAAAACGATACAGGGAGACTGGATACATCACACCCCAGAAAAAAGGAAACTGTGGCCGGAAAAGGAAGACTTCACCTGCAGATGATCGTTTAATTGTCAGGAAAAGTAAATTAAATCCTAGACTAACTGCTGTCGACTTAACCCGCGAGTTAATGGCTACCACTGGGGCGAATATTCACGTCACAACAGTGCGGCGTAGGCTTTTGGAAGCTGGACGAAGGGCTCGTAAGCCTATTAAGAAGCAACTGCTAACCCCTGTTATGTGCATAAAACGCTTAATGTGGGCAAAATTACATCAACACTGGACAGTGAATGACTGGAAGAATGTACTTTTTTCCGATGAGTCTCATTTCGAGGTCCACGGCCACCGTGTTTCTTACGTACGGAAAGGATCCGAAAAAGTAAGCAGCTCATCTTCAACAAGCACCCAAATAACCCCCTAAAGTAATGTTTTGGGGTTGTTTTACACATGAAGGGCCTGGAGCATTAATACCTATCAAGGGAATGATGAATTCTGACAAATATATTCACTTATTGGAAACTAGAATCGTACCCCAGCTACAAAAATCATTTCCGGATGGCAGAGGTGTGTTCCAACAAGACCTGGCACCATGCCATACGTCTCGAAAAACTACAGAATTCTTCAACAAGAAGAATATTCAGGTACACCCCTGGCCAGGCACCTCACCCGACATCAACCCCATTGAGAACTTGTGGTCAATTTACAAAAGAAGAATGCAAAAAATGGATTGTTCTACAAAGGAGAAGATGATTTCTGCCCTCATTGGTATATGGTTTCGCGATGAAGAAATGAAGAATATTTGTAGGAAATTTGTGGAACAAGGGAGGCCACATAGATTACTGACGTATGTCTTAGATCCTTTTTTATCCCATTAGAGTGTTTTTGCAGAAGTAATTACGTTGTTCGGATTAATTTGCACGCTACTGTATATAGTCACGGAGCTTAATACGTAGGGAATATGCATCCATAGATAGTTGCTAACCACCAGGATCGCTATTATCGTCTCATTACAGACAATGCGAAATAGTATCGGCACGATCTATTGTTCCTAGTACCCTCAACAACTCAAGCTTCGTGATGTATATAGGGTGATTCATTATTACGTGTAAATATTTTGTGTGTGTATTGTAGAGGTGAAACTAAGACTAAAACGTTCTATTCAACTTTTTCTCAAAACCTTTAATTCCAGAGTTCCAGTAGATTGCACCTACGTCATAGTAACTGCATAGGATTACTGTTTTCCCACACATTTGGTGTGGTATTGTGGGGAATCAGTTACTCGGACCTCGAGTTCACCTCTGCGGTTGACTGGGGAAATCTACCGCGCATTCTTGGAATGCGAATTGCATGGTCAGCTACATGATATCCCTTTTCCAACGCGAGTGAACTTATTGTTTATGCACAATGGTCCTCCTGCCCATTACTGCCGCAACGTACGGGGGTATCTCTATGCTGCGTATCCAGGTCAATGGATAGGCTGCACAGGGCCAACTCCTTGGCCAGCCAGATCACCGGACATGAACTTTCTGGACTTGTTCAAGTTGAGGAACTGCACATGCATTACACTAAGAATTGTGCAAATGTGTGAAGTCTAGAAGAAATTGCTTTACATTCTTTACTGCGTTTGGTTTTATTTCACAAAACCTGCATAAGTGGACTGCCGAGGATATGGGTTTAGTGACTTTGGTTGTTTTTGTATTGAAGTCCAAATTCACTGTACGAAAGTGATAATTAGTTTACATTTGGTGTGTTATCCTTTCTTTGTTTGGGAGCGTAAGTTCCACGCAAAATGGCGTTAACTCTGGAATTAAAGGTTTTGAGAAAATGTTGTATAGAATGTTTTAGTCTTAGTTTCACCTATACATTACACACACAAAGTATTTACAAGTAATAATGAATCACCCTGTATACTAGACTGTGACACTAGGAAGCTTTGGACACGTATGCTTGAAACACGGCCTTCTTCATAGACTATTTTTCTAAAAACCATGACATCACGCCGCAGCATTGAATTAAGAAGGCAGTGTCCGAATGCAGTTTCATTACCAGTTATGTGGAAAAGATAAGAGTTTATTATATTACAGTAATGTATAAACATTGTATAGAAGGTACTAACAATGTCGATGTTCAAATTTAATGTGTTATTCTATATTATATTTACATTATTTTACTTTCAAAGCATCTTCAGATATCATAACCCTAATGCTGATGAAGTATCCATTTTTGATTAGTGAACAAGTCACCAATAGCCTTGTCTCAAAGCTCAAGTCTATACTACATGGTAAGAACTAGCAACTAGCTGACTTACAAAACTTTTAGAGAGCTTTGCTGGAATCATGGCCTTCTTCATAGACTATTTTTCTGAAAGCCATGACATTACGGTATAGCACTAAAATAAGAAGGCAGTGTCCTAAAGCAGTTTAATTACGAGTTATCAGCGATTATTTTTTGGAAATTCTAATTCTGTGTTTAAAATAGTAATATGCGTTACAAGAGCGGTATGTTGACGTTTTCATGGTCGAGGAAAAGATTGAAAAAGCGAAACGTAATTGAGCTTTTTTAATTTCCGAGAACATGAAAACAAACATACCGCTCGTGTATCGTACATTATTTTGTGCGAAGATCGTTTATTATATACCTGAAAGACGAATTTCTAATTAGTTGCAATGAAATCTCCATGTTGGTTTCTGTTTAATGACGGCAACTTCGGAAAACCAAAATATCTTTCTTCAACATTGTAGCTATAAAATGTTTTCTGAGTTTACTATACTCCAGCAGGCTGTGATATACGTCTGTCTTTCTATAAATGCGAACTTAAAACAAACGGTAAGGTTATGTAATGATTTATTTTTCATTTTAATATTTTAACAATATTATTTAGGTATATAACATATTGCAGGTAATAACATCGGCATCTGGAATCTTGTTGATTTTTTCACGGCTTCCTTAATGTTACTTGTATCAGGAATGCAATAAGTTTCGTGGAGTAGTAGACTTTACTTAATTTTTGCAAATATTTAAAAACAATAATTAACATTGCAATTTAGGCGAAATTGCAGTGGTAAGTTTCCAATTTATAATTATTACTATGTTAAACGTCTCTAAAAATAATATGTTAAAAGCCTAAAGCAGTAAAATGAATGTCGCGCTTAAGCGGTAAGAAGAGGGAAATTGTTATGTGTGTTACGTTGGGAATACTGATTGTGGTATTTCACACTTACCGCGTATTGGTTCTGTGCGGAAAACAAGCAAATACGCACGATCTCGCACAAACAGTTTTTCAGTGGTAATTTCCTCAAACACTAGAAAAGAAGCGTAGGAAGATGTAGAATTATAAAAGATGTTCAAAAGATATCTATGAAGATTGCGTTTGGCTATCAACAATCAAAATATAATGTGGAAAAGATAAGGACCATAAATATTACAATATTAAAAAATGTAACGCAGATGCCAACAATGTCAAAGTTCCAAATTAACGTGTTATTCTACATTGAACTCACATTATTTTTATTTCCAAACCATCATCAGATTTCACAACGCCTGTCTTTCTCGTTAGCCACGGGATCATGACGTCACATTCGGCTTTTTAGTCAACTATCTGCTTCACTTCTGTAGCTTCGAGACTCGGTCTCAGCCCACCTCATCTTCATTTCATAAATAGTTGACTTTTCACAATTAAATAGCCTACATTTCATTGGAGTTCTTTTCACTTATTGCATTTCCTTTTTACCGTAATCAGAATAAAATTCATTCCTTTGGAATTTTTGGTTTCAGAGACATTAATAACATTTTAAATGGTTTGTTGTAATAACGAAATAGCTCTCTTTCCATGGTGAAGCATTTCTTTCACTTCCAATCGGTCTGTAATATGCTAACCTGTTTGAAACCACTCTCTGTAGTTATGTGTGCTTTGTAATTACTTCTGTATCGATATGCAATAATGTAATAAACTGGTTATCTGCAATTCATTTCTTTGTAAATTAACAACCAGTTGAAGACCTATGAAAACGATTTTCTTCCTTTTCAAGGTTAGTTTATACAAATCAGTTTCGACTCCGTATTGTTCATGCCATCTCTTCTTTGGTCTTCCAGTGTTCTCCTTTTGGATTAGAATGTTGAGGCTCTATATTCTGGCATCGATCATTATGCCTTATGTTATCTATCAGTGCTTAATGTGCGTTGGTATGCATACGTAATCTGTGAAACAAGCCGGTATGGCATACAGCTAATAAGACAAAAAAAAAAATGTGAATTCAATATGACTTTATATAAGGTCATCATTCATCCCAAGCGGTTCAATTTATTTAGTTTCCACTTCATTACACATTATTAATGTAATAAAAAAGTCTTTACATAATTTTAATGCGGTCCAACGCTGTGGAGTAACTGTTAGCATACCTGACCGCAGAATGAGTAGGTCCGGGATCAAATCCAGTTTGGGTCAAATTACATGGTTGATGTTTTTCCGGGGTTTTCCTCAACCCATTAAGAGCAAATGCTGGGTAACTTTCGGCACTTGATCCTGGACTCATTTCGCTGGCATTATCACCATAACCTCATTCAGACGCTAGATAAAGCGTGGTAAAATAATCAATTAAAATAATAATAATAATAATAATAATAATAATAATAATAATAATAATAATAATAATTTTAATTCAATCGTTACAATTTGTGTCATATAAAGGGTCAACGTCTTCTAATAATTCGGGATGGTCATGATTTATACTTCTGTTTTGTATCCTATTGTATCCATGCAAATAATAGTTTCATTTACTTACTCACTTACGGATTTTAAGGAACCCGAAGGCTCATTGCCGCCCTCACATAAGCCCATCATCGGTTCCTATCCTGTGCAAGATTAATCTAGTCTCTATCATCATATCCCACCTCCCTCAAATACATTTTTTATATTATCCTCCCATCTACGTCTCGGTCCCTCAAAGATCTTTTTCTCTCCGGCCTCCCAACTAACACACTATATGCATTTCTTGACTCGCCCATACGTGCTACATGCCCTGCCCATCTCAAACGTCTGGATTTAATATTTCTAATTACGTCAGGTGAAGAATACAATGCGTGCAGTTCTGCATTGTGTAAACTTTCTTTAGTCTCCTGTAACTTCATCCCTCTTAGCCCCAAATATTTTCCTAAGCACCTTATTCTCAAACACCCTTAACCTTTATTCCTCTCTCAAAGTAAGAGTCCAAGTTTCACAACCATACAGAACAACCGGTAATATAACTGTTTTACAAATTCTAACGTTCAGCTTTTTGAGAGCAGACTAGATGACAAAAGCTTTTAAACCGAATAATAGGAGGCATTTCCCATATTTATTCTGCGTTTAATTTCCTCCCAAGTGTCATTTATATTTGTTACTGTTGCTCCAAGATATTTGAACTTTTCCACCTTTTCAATGGATAAATTTCCAATTTTTATATTTCCATTTCTAACTGTATTCTGGTCACGAGACATAATCATATACAGTACTTTGTCTTTTCGGGATTTACGGTTTCATTTAGTTAATTTATTTATAATTCTTGTCGTATTTCCAATTATTCTTTTCTTGTCATGTCAGGTTTTGTGTTTCAAATTATCGAACCAAGGAATTTTAATTCTGCATTTTATATTGTGGAAGTTTGTTTTATGGCCTTTGTCCATGTTTCTGATTCGTGTGCAAGGTTAAAGCATTTCCGTAGGTAAATGTAACTTTATTATTGAGTCTTTCAAAGTCTTCTGCTGTAATGTAGGTCCGAAGGTTCCGGTTATGATAAAACGAGTTTTTTTTTTGTTTTTTTTTTTTTTGTTTTGTTTTGTTTTTTGTTTTGTTTTCTTTTTTGCTATTTGTATGTACTTCATTGATATAGAGACAATGCACCAATATAACTGAACTGTGACACTTTTTCTATTATTTTATTTATTTTTTTTTAAATCCACCACCAACAGAAGCATGCTTCCAATTACAGGTGGCTTACACAGATGTATACACAAAATACATAATAAGAGAGAGAGAAAAAACAACAACAAAACAAACAACACAAACAAAAGAAAGAAAATACATGATGGTAATAGATGCTAGAATATTATAATATTACAGTTAATATAGTGCCAAATGTCAATATAATGATTATAGATAATGGAGAAAGTCTGGCCGCGTGGAAAACCACGAGGGGCGAATTTCGTTTTACGATTCTGTTTCTGATAAAAGAGTTTCAGGCAAAATTGTTCAACCATTTCGCTAGCTTTGTTTGACAAGGTTCTAACTGCAAAAACCATTATTCTGAGAAAATTGAGTTTAAAATTTCATTATACTATAACTTTTTTATTTATGAATATTTTTCAAAATAATTTTATGTACCTTTTTAGATATCAATGGAAAGTAGTTTTAATGAGTTGTCTTTGAAAAATTCCTTTTTAAATCGTAGAATCTGAGATAGCGAAAATGCGGTTAGAACTTTGTAACTTTAAATTTGACGCTTCAGGAAAGTTACAAAGATGTAAGTGCACATAGAACCTTGTCAAACTAACTTTTTAATCACTATTCAAAAAATGTGTTAGTTACAACTCCAGATTATAGAGACCAAAAAAATTAATGCAACGTAAGTCTGTGTTGAAAAAAGAACATTATGGTATCAACTATAAAATAATATTGGATTGTGACACTATTTAAAAATAAAATGTATTTAGTCTATACTAAGTGGGTTGCTGAGTATTAACTTGGCTTGCAGAGCCATGAAAGGGATAGCTGCTTTGATGTCCTTTTTCAAATCTGATAGTTCAGTCCTATTTTGGATTTTTGCTTTGATATTCAAGATATGTATTGATCCTGTGGGACAGGCTCCAACACTCCTCTGTGTTCGTTAAAATTTATATTAGCAACCTTTTTTATTCATCTGTCTCATGGGTTAATTTGTATTTGATTTCATGATAAGGCCTATGTTTTTGTGAACTTCGCAGTAGCTACTTGGGAGGATGGAACAGTCTTGTAGGCTCTAATTTAACAGCTTTACAGTTGCTGAAAAATCCTTGATATCTTCTGCTCTCATTTGTATTACCCGATAAGAGTTACGATGGTTTACCTGCTTTAACAGTCGTACCAAATCTATTGGGGGAAAAGCAGACTGCAGAAAATAATAGGTTCTATGAAGCTCTAGTTGTTCTTAGTGAGTATTTTTTTTACTACATTGCCTGGTATATTTACAGTTTCTTACGAAACAGATTTTCCTCTCCTCTACAATTCACATAGTCTACACCTCACCTTCCTGATGTGCTTTCTTCCGCATATTACATTTCTACGATACTGGTTTGGCCATAGCCTTCCGTACATTCTTCTTCTTTCGTGTATTTTGAGGTGGTTCACGATTTGAATTAGTTTCAATTCCAACCGTACTACTTTTTTCTACTTCATTTTAATCAGCATCCGTGTTAAAACTGTTTATTTTAATGTTACTTTTATATTCTGCTCTTGCTATCGCACAATAAATATTTATGTTCGATGGTTGAGGAATAGATATTCATATAATGTATGAATTTTTTTTACGCCATGAAGACTTTTTTACTTTCTTCCTCTAATATTTAAAACAAATTAGAAGTTACTTACTTTATAGGCCCACAGATCTCTGAGTTTTATGTTTCTGTTAGCCAATAATTAACACATTTATAGCAGTAACAGAAAATGGTAATAAAAATAATTTATTGAGCTCTCTGTGTATACAAAATTTTAAATAACACCATTATAATATTATGTGACATGATAAAAAAGGGCTCATAATTAAGGTTACTCTAAAAGAAAACTAATTTCGGAATGTGGTATGTGACAACAATGTCTCATGTATAACTATGACACTCATACAAATTTAATTCTTGCGAATATTGTTAACTGGTTTGATTTTTTTGGACACACTAGACATAATTAAATTTATTATTTAGTAGTAAAATTATTTACTGATCGGCTGATTATTTATCGACAATATTTTTCATCACTACTGGTTGGTCTCGGTAGAAGTAGGTGGGACGAAATCATCTGAATCACTGTTGGAGGAAATATCTTGCTCGGATTTATTTTCACTCATGACCGTATTATAAGATTCAGTCTAACAGAACATAAATGAAGTCATTTGAGTAAATTATTTATACGACTATCCAACAATGAATAGACAAAGAAGAATTTTTCACTAACAGGAATGCGCTTTTAAACCGCCAAAACTGCAGAACAAAAGAATGAGCTATGGTTTAGTAGTTACAACCTTGTCAAATTAAAAAAATAACCAATTTCATTGCAGATAGAACTATGGTACAGTATTTAAATATTCACCTAGTTTTAAAAAATTATTTGTCAAAATATTACCTGAAGATGACTTCCATGCAAGTCGAAAATATTTGTGATTTTTAACAATTGTACTTTCGATGTAGCAGAATCTTTTTCTGTCATTGATATATGATAAGTGAATGACTGAGAAAATAAAATACTGATCTATTTAACTAATTTCTTTGTTTGTCAACAGATAGCAACAAAAGTCAGTTTCCTATAAAGATATGATTGAATGAACGGTTATGAGTACACGATCTCAATTTCTCCGATTTTGTCAGAACCTCGTCAAACCAAGCTCGCGATTTCTAATTGGCGTTGAATTCGAAAGCTGAATAAATTTCGTAGTCGAAAATGTCGTTAAATTCAGTCCTGTTAGTAGTTATTCTATATCATAAATTCCGCCGGAAATAAATTAAGATGGCTCCATTTCATATCAAACATTCTCTGAATTTCAGATACAACTCTAAATGATCATTATGTGTACACATAATATAAAATAGATTAATATGAACTAGTGTATTTCGTTTCTGTTTTAGGAATGCACGAGATTTTCTGAGAAATGGCAGACAATTTAAAGGTAAGCTTCAGAATTTTAACTTCTTTTTGTGTGTTGGGGTGTTTTTCCACTTATATATATATATATATATATATATATATATATTTGTCATACCTCTTAAGCCGAATTATAATATAAGCTTTCAGTTAGCGGTAATTTGTTTATTCTAAAACAATTTTTAATGTGTTAATATAGAACCAACCACAAGAATGGTACATTTTGATAAAGCTGCATATTAATGGCCGCTTATCTCCGTAATGAACTCGAACATTTTGCATCCATCAGTGCCAATACAGAGGATGCTGCAGGGAACAGATTATCAGCTTTTTATTTTTTATATCTGGATATATGGGCGGGAATATAATATATTACATCTTCATCACCGACGCCGGTTTTACTATGCTATAGGAGAGGGTAGATAAACAGGCGACAGATAATAGTTTAATAAGTAAGCTTACTGTACGAATGAGTGACTATTTTTTCCACGAATATTACAAATGAGTGAGAGATTTTGAAAATAATGTAATTTGACAATCGCTTAAAGTTTAAAATCAGTCGAGATGTAGTCTAAGAAACAATTGGACGAATTCCTATAACTGTTTGGAATGTTTAAATGGTTGGTGATTGTGTAATTTTGAATAATCATCTTAGCATATTCATAAAACAAAGAACTTGAACTTTTAATGAATATCGTAGCCAGTACAAGAAAATAATTGCAGTATTCATTGCTCACGTCACTTGTAATATCCTGAATGTAACACATATACGATTATATTCAAACTTTATTTATTTCTCCAATCTATATATATATAATTTGAACTGGTAATGGAAGTTACGGGAAAACGGCTGAACGGATTTTAATGAGTTACCCCTCATTTTCATGCCTGGCATCCAAAGTTTTTCGGAAAAGTAGTAGTTTTCAGTGAAATGTCAATTTTCCTACATAATTTTCCTATTTTCCAAAATCCATCTGTTGTCAGTTTTGAGAACTAATTTTATTCAATCACGGCCGACTTGATTGAATTTCAGAACAAAACACACATTAGTATAAACAATAGGCTATTACACGAAGGCCATGACCTGCAGATTGCCGACATATTTAGAGCTCAATTCAATTTGTTATTAAAAACTGATTCTGCAGTGTATAATTTTCTGAGTACAGTTGTGTATTGGATATTCAAATCTACGAAACTTGAGGTGGTTTGATGACATTATTACCATTAGAAATTTAATATTATTATAGTTAATATCATGATGCATCTATTTTTTCATTAATTGTACATAATATTGATGCTATATTGATGACATGAAAGTGAAACGTTTTGAGGTTATGTAAGTATATGCAGAGAATATCTTAATTTAGATCTTCATTTTTTATAATTTACTGAGTGACTGCTATATATAACTACAAAACTTAAGTAAGATAATAATATTGTTATTAAAAATCAAATATTTTTATACTTATTAACCCAGTGGGGTTGGGTCTTTTTCATATACTTAATGGCGGTGTAGTGTAGATATTGATATGTGTCATTGTCTTCAATATTGGCTCGAGAGAGAGCAAAAATTACAGTTCCTAAGGAAAGATCAAAAGGTATTACTTACTGATAAAATAAGAGGCGTAGAAAATTTTGTAGTCTCCAGATCATTTCAGCAAGATCTCTTAGTAGGATAAAATGATTTTACGCTCTACATTTCAAGTTCTACATGAGCAGCTATACGAAAATGCTATTGTTCGAAAGCTTTGCAAACCTGACATTTTTTTAACTTTTGCCTACAATCCACAATGACCTGAAATAGCTACTGCTATCGTCCTGACATTGATGCTTGCGTTTTCGCGTTGAACCTCAAAAAATGAAGTTGGATATGTTCAAGAAAAAATATTTGGCCTAAAAAAATCCATTCAGAGGGAGTATGTTTCATTATTATGGAAGCAAATATCTATCAAAAAGACAAGTATTCTTAATTGAAAATAAATCAGAAAAATTTTTATTTGAACGTCTAACGAACTTAGTTTGCAGCAGTATTTGCTGCACAAGCCACTAGTCTGTATATATAATTTGAACTGGTAATGAAAATTGCGGGAAAACGGCTGAACGGATTTTAATAAATGACCCCTCATTTTGAAGCTTGGAACCCAAAGTTTTTCAGAAAAATAATAGTTTTCAGTGAAATATCAATTTTACCACATTATTTTCCCATTTTCCAAAAGCCATCTTTCTTCAATTTTGAGAAATAATTGCAGTTCAGCACGGCCGTGATTTCAGAATAAAACAAAACACACACTACAATAAACAATAGCTATTACACGAAGGCCATGACCGGCAGGATTGCTGACATATTTAGAGTTCAAATTCAATTGGTTATTAAAAACTTCAAGACTTGGTAAAAGCGATTTACAGGTCTGATTCTGTGGTGTGTAATTGGAAATAGCTGTGTATTGGATATTGAAATCTACAAAACTTGAGGTGGTTTGATGAGATCATTACCATTAGAAATTAAATTTCATTACAGTTAACGCCATGATGTGATTATTTTTCATTAATTGTGTAGCTTAATATCAAAGACGGACATCTGATCTCAATCGAAATTTAGATTGGTTTTTTATACAATTTTTCATGCTCTTTCCAGTTATAGTGAATCCATATGCAAACTCTAACACTACATTTATAAAATAAATTGTGTTAAATATTACAAATAACACTGTGAATTAAAAAATTGCCTCTAGATCTAAACTATGGAGACGACAGATCTCCGTCTTTGATATTAAACTACTCAATTATACATATTAATGCTATACTGATGATATGAAAGTGAAACGTTTTGGGAATATATAAGTAGATATAGAGAATGTGTTAAATTAGATCTTCATTTCTATAATTTACTGAGTGGCGGCTATTATTTATATATAAAACTACAAAACTTACATAAGATAACAATATTATTATTAAAATTAAAACATTTTTATAGTTATTAATCAAGTGGGGTTGGGTCTTCTTCATATACTTAATGGCGGTGTGGTGTAGATATTTATATGCGTCATTCTCTTCAGTATTGGCTCGAGAGAGCGCAAAATGTACAGTACTGAGGAAAGACCAAAAGGTATTACTTATTGATAAAATAAGAGACATACAAAATTTTGTAGTCTCTCGATCATTTCAGGAAGATCTCTTAGCAGGATAAAATGATTTTACCCTCTACATTTCAAACTCTACATGCAGCAGCTATACCAAAATGCTATGTCTATTGTTCGAAAGCATAGCAAACTTGACTTTTACAATCCACAATGGTTGAAATAGCATTGCTTTACTCCCACATGAAAAACCCACTGATCGCTCTGACATTGTTACTTACATTTTCGCGTTGAAACTCAAGATACATAGAGGTTCAAGAAAAACTATTTGGCATAAAAATCATTGAGAGGGAGTATATTTCATTATTGTAGAAGCAAATAACTTTAAAAATATCTGGTATTTTTCATTGAAAATAAATCTGAAAAATTATTATTTGAACTTATAATGAACTTAGTTTGCAGCATTTGCTGCACAAGCCACTAGTCATGATATAATCATAGTCTAGTATATACAGTCACGAAGCTCAATACATAGGGAATATGCATCCATAGATAGTTGCTAACCGCTAGGATCGCTACTATCGCCTTATTACAGACAATGCGGAATACTACCGGCACAGTCTTTTGTTCCTAGTACCCTCAACAACTCAAGCTTCGTTACTGTATATACTAGACTGTGATATTATAATATGTTGTGGGTTGCTAAGCTGCAAGATGCTCGTCAACTATTAAGAAATGATAACGGACATTTTACCCGATTAGGTGTCCACTTAAATGTCCCAAATCAAAAGTTTCGAAATTAGTGTAAAGACAGCTTTCAGGGAAGATGTCCTAAATATATATTCTCCAGAGAAATATTGTTACGTCTTTACCACCTATGAGGAATCTTAAAATGTCTTATCTATTGAATAATTATGATATTTTTCACACGGAAAAGGGAAGTATTGGATACATTTCAGGAAAGGTTTATTTTTAATTAATGACATAAATATTTTAATTAATTGATTATGTAGAAATAACATATGATGTATTAATTAAAAGTTAAAATATTTAAATAGGTCACGAGAATGTTTTACAGGATTTTTTCCGAGTGTCATAGATGCCTTATGCAAGCTTATTAATGGAAAAAGAGAAATTTAATCATAGCAAACATAACATAACATATTGAATAAATATCACAATTATTGGATAATTAAAACAAACACAACACAATATTGGTATTTTAAGCTTCTATATAATGATACTTCAAACAAATGTAACAGCAGTATTTGAGATATAAAGGGTTATTCATTAAAGTTGTTGGAATATTTGTTCAGAACTGTGGCAACTGGCAACACTGCATTCATCGTCGGAATATTCATAGAGTGGAATGAGGACTCATATACTTATAAAATAATGACACTAAAGCATGTGATTACAACTAAAGTAGCATAGTTAAAACCTTCCTAACAATTACCATTTCATAGTTATTCTTATTTTATTAAGAAAACAGCAGATTTTTGATACCCTATTGATATTCATTTGTCAGCAAACTTTACAATTCATAGTTATGGTGGACCTTTGCATTTCTGCTTTCCGATCCACCATCGCTTTAGTATAAATCGCCCTTTCTATTAATATATTCATTTGCCAAATATTTCCTGATTACTTTCTATTCTTCTGTTTTAACTGAATTGCTATCTATCCTCTTCTATTCTGTCTCAGAACTAGACTGTCTCCCTTCTATTTCTCGTTTTTCTAGTTAATATTGCATATTACTTTCTTTAATAATTCGCACTATTTATTTATTTTTTTTTCTCTTTTTTTTCATTCTCTTTTCTCAAATCTAACTATCCTTAATCATTTTTTTTTCCATCTATTTTCCCCTAAATTATTGGTATACATTTCCATTTTCTCTATTTTATATTTTTTACCCGAAAACCAAAATTCAAGTCACACAGAGTTTGTGTGCATTGAAAGTTGTAGTAATAATAATAATAATAATAATAATAATAATAATAATAATAATAATCCGTGGCGCTACAGCCCGTGAAGGGCCTAGACCGACCAGCCGGCTGCTGGCCTCACGCCCACATGCCGAAGGAGAGGTGGACGATCATCCAACCAGAATGGAGGTGTCGTGTGGTTAGCACGATGATCCCCCAGCCGTTATAGCTGGTATTCGCAACCGGATTTCGCTACCTATCGTAGCTCCCCAAGTGCATCACGATGCTGGGTGGGCACCGGTCCCATACACTGGCCGAAATTTCATGAGAAAATTTCTTCCCCCATGAAGACTCGAACCAGCGCGCATTCCGTAACGCGAGTCTTAGGCAGGATGCCTTAGACCGCGACGCCACGGCGAGGGACATTGAAAGTTATATAAAGTAAAAAATTGGGACGGTGTAGGGGGTAGTTCCTGGTTAGCTCAGTCTGTAGAGCATTCGTGCGAGAGGTCCCTGGATCGATACACGGCCCCTTGAAATTATTCAAGTCTGCTTCACAGAGAATTTCACTTGAAAGCCTGATTTGCATAATATATACGTCACCCTAAGTACGTTAACAGAAAACCACAATTCAAGTCACACAGAGTTAGTGTGCACTCAAAGTTTGCTTTCTGGCGCCTTGTCAGCCCACTTGAGTTGTGTGGACATAAAGGGAAAAATTGGGAAGGCGTCGGATGTAGTTCTTGGGTAGCTCAGTCGGTAGAGCATTCGTGTGCTAAGCGAGAGGTCCCGGGATCGATACCCTGCCCCGTAACAATTTTTCCCTTGAAATTATTCAAGTTTGCTTCACTAGGAGCTTCACCTGATAGGCAGATTTGCATAAAACAATTTTATTGTTCTTCTTCCTCTGACACATATCGTCAAGTGAGATGTAGGGCTATTGCCTGATAATTAATAGACCTACATATCAGCCAGAATCTCAATAATATGCATTTTTACTCGGAATAGTCCGTATTTTTAATTGATTATTTTATGACGTTTTATCAACTGCTGGTTATCTAGCGTCTGAATGAGATTAAGGTAACTATTACACTTTTACTACGTCATACTACTTTTGACCAATAAAACGGTACGAAAGGACGTATTTCAACCAATCATGGCTGCTTATCGCACAATTTTATCGCGTCCCTAGCATTTGATTTTTTTTTGCCAATATTTCAAACTGCGCTGGTCTGGACGTCAAAAAAAAAAAAAAAAAAAAGACAGACAGAAAATTACAAACTACTCCAGTCGATGCACAGCAGTTTCAAATATGTCTCGCATTGGCATTCAAGAACAAGAATTAATAAAGATCACGGGTCATAGCTATGCATCTTCCCTGAAATCCTATTTACAAATAAATAAAGAGCACCATTCAGAAATCCTGAATAAGTTGAGGAATACACCATGTACATCAACGAGTTCCACTTCTTTACGCACACGTCCAATATAACATCATCTGAACCACCAACCACTAAAACATTCAAATTTGAAAGTTGTACATTCAATAATTTTATTCCTTTTAAAATTATTCAATGTTTATTTTTTATGTCATCGTCGTTAATTAAAACTTTTCTAACACTTGTACTTAGGTACTTGTACTTAGGTTATGTTATAGCTTCTGCTATATGATATTATGGATAGTCACGTATCAGAGATAGTTTAATATTAAGATTAATTAAAAATCATCTGTCAAGTGACGTTGATTACTGGGATTCGGATAATTGAAATAGAATGCAACTGTTTTAATAAAAATGAAACTGAATCAACAAAGCCTTCTTGACTAGTAACACTGCCATCGTGATCTAGATCGAGAAGGCATTGCTAGTAATCGTCTACAGAGTTCAATGAAGATTCCATAGTTGGCACAACTGATAGCAAGATAACAGCTAATCATAACACACTACTTTCATCTAGCATGCATCTAGCGTAATATTTGTAATGTTGGGATGGTACAATAATACATTTGAAGACAGTTGTATTTTCGTAAGTCAATTAATATTTTATTGTATTGGAGTACTTCGTTACTTCTAATCTTTATATACTTTCTTCTAATCGTGTAATAGTCAATTAAATCCCACTCGAGTTTTGATTTTCTCTAGATAAATCAAAACCTGTAGTGAGATTACTGATGATAATACCAGCGAAATGAGTCTGTCGTCCAGCGTCGAAAGTTGGCACGCATTTGCTCTTTGTGCTTTGAAGTTAAACCCGGAAAAAAATTTCATCCTGAGGCCTGTTTCTCAAAACTCATGGACAAATAATACTAGTCTGTACAGTAGTATTATTAGTTTATTTTACAAGTTTGTGTTTCTAGAAACTACAAGGGTAAAGTAGTAGTTACCAGTTCACATATTAGTAATATTGGTCGATTTTACCAGTTCGTAAGTGATTCTGTTTCTCAAAATGCTAATCTAGTTGATTATACTAGTATTCAACGGGAATATTCCTACAAGACTCTAAGGACTGGTGGTTTCTATATTATTAGTTACCAGTGACAACCTTTCTCAGATAATCAAAACAAAATATTGTAGTTTTTTTTAATATGTGTTTAGTGATTCCGATTGAAGTGATGAAGTTATTGTGTGAAGAGCTAAAACTATATCGAGAAAGAACAATTATTATTCCTTTAAGGGAGCATTGTTTAAATATAATGAACGGTTTAGGTAGAGTGCTGAAAGCTTGAAGAGTTGTTAAATACAGTGGGACCTGCCATAACAAGACAAACAAATAGAAGTCATACATTATCAGCAAAGCTTCAAATACAAATTGCTCTACAAATCGGGATGTTGATTATTTCCCAATGCCATCTGGTATTTCTGTCCTAGACCAGCAACAATTGCAGAATTCTTTCCTAATAAGCTAATACCAATTCATCAACTCCAGTAATCTTTGCTAGCTTTCCTACTTCACTGCCAGTTCTTCTGACATTGCCTACTTTAGCCTACAAATTAAATATAAAACGACAATAATTTTATTAATATATCAAATTTAAAACTAAAAAAATAGCGTATTTTTCATCAAGTCATAAGCGGCATTCATGTCGGCACTAGCTACATAATATGTACTGTGAACTTGAATTGGTACCTATCGAAGTTGTTTTCTTAATGTCGGGCCAGTAAGTGTCCCTAACGTATGCATAATCTTTGTTCTGAGGATCAGTTCCCTAGCCTCACACATTATAAAATTTTTTGTCCATTCGTGTACTTTATCATTTTTGTTAATATGCTTGAAAAAGCACCAAATAATATATCCTTTGATTCATTAATCATATTGAGTATAGTTAATTTGCTTTCAATTGATGGAATTTCACCGAAAAGAGAAATCAAAACCAAAACAAACAACTTAGCTTTCTAGCCTCAAATAACAATACTTACCAATGACTATAAACAAATGAACTCAATCAGCTGACTAGTGAAACAGATCATGTGACTAGTGAAAAATTGTCACAAGTTACTAGACTGGTAAACAGTGGCGGTGCGTCAATAAGAGCACAAGAGCACATGAACACCTTGTTTCCATTAATGCACGACTAGTTTTATTATTTAATACCGTATTGACGTAGTGGGGATGTATAATATCAGGATCGAGTATTTTAAACGTCCCGCATCTTGCATAAACTTCTTATGTAAACTTGGCAACATCCGTTCACGTACAAGCCGTGCTCTTTTCAAGAAGGGTACAGAGATTTCACGCATGCACGGGAGAAAATTGTCTTTCAATGGCTGCTTATGACTCGTCAAGAGCACAAAGCATTAAGTGAACAGTGAATCTATCCTACAGATATCAGGTGCATCGATGCCTATCATTTACGTGCTATATCTCGAGGAGGAAATTTAATTAGTCTGTATTTTAGCCTGCAGGTGTCAGCATCTCACTGTCGGAACGTTTACTTTATGTGGATGTGTGTACAGTGTTGCTACGAGAGTGTAGTTTGTGATTTACTATACTTCAGTGTCGGCATATAGCATAATTTGGCTTTCAAAGACGTGCTGGCTGAATGTGATGGTGTATGAATTTAAATATCTGTATGGTGGTGTATATTATTTAAGAATAATATTTACTGGCATGTATTTATAGTAATGGGATTACAGTACTGGTATAGGCTATAGTGTATCAGTGTGTTGTGAATCAAAAAATATTACTGAACACACGCTTTTGTAAATTGTGTTATGCATTAATTTTTAACAAACGTCAACAATGAACTCTGTTCAAGTAATTTTGAAGAGTAAAGAACTGGGTAAACTGGCTTTCCAGGAAAAATTGGAAATAAAAAGACTAGGTTTCATTATTATTATTATTATTATTATTATTATTATTATTATTATTATTATTATTATATGTTGTTTTGAATTTATATACGGTTTTTTCGACAGTAAAAAATTGGAATCATGACATTTCATATTAGGCTAAAACGTACGATTTCAAATTCTCTTCAATTTTGGAACACAAAATTGTGAACACACATAATATTTTATCACGAGCCGCCACTGCTGGTAAAATAGTTTGAGAAACAGAATCTACTAGAGCTGGTGAAATATACTCTGGTAACTAGTAACTGGTGAACTACTAAACTAGTATTTTTAAGAAACAGGCCCCAGGTGACTTGTCCCAACCAGGAAGTCCGTATTACCAACCCTAAAATATTTAATATCCCTCCTGATTCACCCTGTATGTTTTAGTCATATGGGCATCTGTGCTTTTAGGAATATCATCTGAGAAGGACTGTGATCCGTTCCCTTGCACCTTGTATATGGTCTACATAGACATGTTTCAGAATGTTATATTTAACATTAGTGTAGCGTGTAAATTTGGAATTTACAACTGAATTACGTACTTACTTCACGGAACAGCACACAAATTCAGAGTCATCCAACAATGCATAATTCGTAGTGCTAGGTAACAGAACTTCATTTGTTTATTTTGTTGATACACGCCCGTATAAACAGTTGGTTAATCTGAATTAGAGTTTCTGTATATCGGTATTGTATTGAGGCACCAGATTCCAGTTTCGGACGGAATTATTTTATCAATACTTTCTCAAATTACTTCCTTTCGTTTATCATCCTATTGACACATTTTCAAAAATACGTTTTATTTCCTTCATTTTAAACGTTAAAAATTTACGACAGTTCCAAAAGATTTCCATCTTGTTCATTTTTATTCTGTTAACTACCTCATCCATACACAACCTATAGTCGCGACGCTGTTATTCCCGGCTTGACTCCTTCTCTTTGCTTACGTCTTAGGAAGTGAAGGCTCTATAAAGTCTAGGTAGGTAGTATCGTTCGCCATTTTTGTCCTTTCGTTGCCGAGCTATCAGACGAGGAATCTATTTGCCACACCGTTAAACATTATCATGTCGTAGCTCCTATGATAATAAATCAAACGCACTGTAATTGAGCAAATAATTGAGCGGCAAATAACGTCCTCGTATGCTTTCTGCGAACGCCAACGAAAGAGCCAAAATGGCGGGCGATTATATTAAGTATTTATCGAGCCTTAGAAAATGCATAACGTGTTCATCAGCGAATCACAAGACGCACACGTTTAAATGTAGCCGACCTGCAACGTGATTGGCTGCCGGAAGTTAGAGCGACGGGACTATAGCAACCATACTGGATTTATACTCGTATAATGGTGATTTCATAATCCTCTTTATGGATTCGTATATTGTTTAAAAGAAGAATTTGTTTGATATTTAAAAGATTATGAACATAAACCGATATTGAAATAAAATAATATTGAAGGTACTTTATTTTATAGCTAGTCAGCACTGCACCAGTTACAACATAGAGCTCAGTTGCATCTCATTCAAGGTTATGTCTGCCTGGCATACTGAGTTTTGTTTGTGCTTCATTGTGGTTTAATAATTCACATTTTAAAATCAGTACCATCAATTTCCTAGTTTCTATTCATATTATTACATTTTGCACTTTTTATTCAGCTCAAGAGACATTTCTTTTCATGTAACAAATTATTTTTTCTCTTTTCATCACCACAGGTCTTTCTGTCCTAGACCAGCAACACTTGTAGAATTTTTTCTTAATAATCTAATACCAATTCATCAACTGCAGCCATTTTTGCTGGCTTTCCACCTCCACTGCCTGTTCTTCTGACATCGTTAACTTTAGCCTACAAATTAAATATAAAACTACACTAATTTATGAATAGATCAAATGTAAAACTAAAAAAAAAAATTAGCGAATTTTTCATCAAGTCGTAAGTGGTATTCATGTCGGCAGTAGACCTACTAGCTACATAATATGTCCATATTATGACACTAACTGTGAACTTGAATTGGTACTTATCAAAGTTGCTTTCTTAATGTTGGGCCAGTAAGTGTCCCTAATGTATGCATAATCTTTGTTCTGAGGCATTAGTTCCATAGCCTCACACATTACAAATTGTTTTGTCCATTAGTTTACTTTTATCATATTGTAACTTTTTATTTCAACTCAACAATAATAATTCCTTTCTACAATTCACAATTAACGCTCTCGGCAACAATGGGATTTGCTCTCCACACAGTAACACAGTTTTCGTTAGTGCACTCCACTGACGACAATGACAATTTACTTGGACTATTACGAACAACAATGAACTTTTAATCTTAACTAATATTTACAAAGCACTATTTACAAATCAGAACTGTCAGTTCTCAGTTCACAGTTCTTCTAGCTCAGTCACTCGAGTTCACAGTATCTCGAACCACAGACCTTCAGAGACAGTCCACTGTACTCGAACTCAAGTCCCTCCAACTGCGGTCCACTGCACTCGAACTCAGGCCTTCGGATGCTGACACAGTCGCGGACGCACACTCGAGTCGAACTCCGGTACTGGCTTGCTTGCTCTGGCTTACTCACTGAATGGCTGAATCAACTGAAAACTGCTCAAGTTCGCTCGCGTTTCTTCTTTTATAGCAAAATCATAGTTGCGAGAAATTTCTACGGGTGTGCAGAGATAGCTCTCTCGAATTATCTGGATATCTCCACTTCGACGGACTTCTGGAAGAGTCGGGAGGGTCCGTTCCCCCTTCACTCCGCACGTAGCAGTTGCGCGCGCAACTTCCCCTCGTCGCGTTGACGTAATATACCCCCTCTGCCCTTCAGCATGCAGATGCTCCCCGTACCAGCGTCTCGTCTGCCGCGCGCCCTGTTGGACGCGTATTCGAACCCGTTGCAGCTGTCACAATATTTTTAATATGCTTGAAAAAAACACCGAATAATATATCCTTTGATTCATTAATCATATTGAGTATAGTTAATTTATTTTCAATCGATGGCATTTCATTCGAAAGGGTAAATCAAAACCAAAACACAAACAACTTAGCCTTCTAACCTCAAATAACAATACCTACCAAATGACTATAAATGAACTCAATCAGCTGACTAGTGAAAGAGATCATGTGACTAGTGAAAAATTGTCACAAGTTACTAGACTGGTAAAATAGTTTGAGAAACAGAATCTACTAGCCCTGGTGAAATATACTCTGGTAACTAGTAACTCGTGAACTACTAAACTAGTATTTTTGAGGAACAGGCCCCTGTCAAATGATTTATGATAACATATTAATTTATTTTTCAGTAATGTAGGTAACTAGTATTCTTCAGCTCATTATTTTGGAAGACTCAGAAAGAAACAGATGTAAATAAAGTTTATTTTTAAGAGAAAAGGCCAATTATTTGTTTTGGTTCCAAAGACTCTCTCATGAGTTGCAGTTCCAGAACCCGGATTGTTCAATGTAGAGTTCCAATCAACATCTTATCCAAAACATTATGCCTTATTTTGTTTTAATTTCGAATGCAATTTTTTATATTGATTTTCTTCGTTTTCATTGATTTTTAATACATAGGCGTAAGCAGATTATCAGAAAATACTTTAAATTTTTTGTGGTTTTTGGAAAACGATATAAACTGGATAAGTAGGATTTTGAAACCTGACGGAAGCTTCATTTATACGAGTAAGAAGAGCTGAGTCACGCATATGAAATCTGTGATGTATTGTCACGTTCATTTGTTGGAACCAAATATCACAGCCTGCCTAAGCGATATGTAAATGCACCAAATCAAGTAGGCCATGATTTCTGGTCTCTCGATACTGATATCAAAATACATTGCGTGGGTTAAATATTCTTATAAACATACAGTCTTACTAATAAACCGTGTATAGTTTTTATACTAGACTTATGCAGAGTTGAGACAGAAAACTTTACTAATAAACCATGCATAAGCGATGGACGTATAAACAGCCTGTAACTATACAATGGGAATTGCTTTGCAGTAGTTATATACACGAAACCCCTTGTTTAAGCGTTGTATATAGAGAAAAAATGGCCGCCCCTCTAACAGCTGTTCCTATCGACTGTCATTTTATGATGATGGTTGCCTAGTAACCAAAGAAGAACAAACCAAAGAGCACAGAATAATTAGAATAATATTACTGTAGCTTGTACTCTTTGACCAAAATATAGTATGGTAATCGATTAGAACCAGTTGTACTATCGATGCTTAACACGCTACACTAGAGCGCTCTACCGGATGCAATAGAGAACCGCAGATATTCTATTATCTTTCGTAACGAAGTAATGACGAAACTATGACGTAGCTGTGTAACAGTTATACTGTTTTGGAGTGTAGGCTTTCACGGCCGGCGTCAATAGTAGAAAAGTTTTCCGGGCTATGAGGCCGTGGTCTGTTAGTTGTGAGACCAAACGTTTCGTTCACTGCTGCGGTGAACATCTTCAGTGGTGTCTATTGCTGGTGCGGCTGGTTCTACTGCGTGTGCCGATTACAGTCTCCGCTCGAAAAATCGAAAAAATCGAAGGAGAATTGGCAGGAAAATTTAAAAGGTACGCAAAACGCGTCCTTGCAAGGGGTTGGAGGCTGTACAAAACTAAATATGTGAGCTCCAAGCCTGTTGGCCACTAGTCTCACTCCGGGTTACGCTGCTCCCCTGAAGGAGCTCTAGAAAATTTTGAAGGGGAAGCCGAAATTGGACGTAACCTCTTAGGTACCACATACGCGAGGGGGGCTGGGATTGATCAATTGATCACGGAACGGGGCGAGGAGGAGTTGGCTGGTGTTTGCCGTTAGGATGGCAAGACGCCGTCATCTGTTGTTCGATGACAAAGCATGTGAAGGCCGTCGGAAGAAGCGCCGTGAAATCTAATCTGCAATTTGAGAGGTCCCTGTCCTTTCAATTTGCGACTTATTGAGTGACCTCGTATATTTAATAGACTATTTATATTATCTGAATTAGGGCATACATCGTTTATAATAAAGGTGGAATATATATGGGGAAGGGCATATAGGTCCGTGGCCCATTTCTTATAGGGCTCATCCCGACATTTATCTTACGCCTGAGGAAAACCACGGAATACCTTAGGCAAGATGAGTTGTCTCATGTATAGGAGACTAGCCAATTTGGCTATTATGTAGGAGGTGATTGTTGTCATGAGCCTTGTTGAATCGTCTCAATTTTGAGACAAGCCATTTGGCTATATGATGGCTCAATTACGAAGAGGGGGAGAGATGTAATTAGTTGATTAATTTAAAGTAATTAGGGAGATTAATGGGGATATGAGTGCAGGTCCGTGGCCCATTTCTTTTGGGCTGCATCGTTGTATATATAGTGCGGGGGGGGGGGCTTGCTGTTGTCGCCTCGGTCCGCGCTCGAATGTGCTTCGCGGGCAGGTTTGCTGTTTTCCACGCGCTCCGCGTCCGGGGTTGTGTTGTTTAATTGTGCTACGCGGGCGGGTTTGATGTTGGTTTTCCTTAATGCCGGATACCAGGCCTTGTTAACCTTGAGGCCTTCTTCTTTTCGATTGAAATTGTTCTTATGTTTATATATTTCAATCGCCTCTCGGTGTAGCCTCGCGTAGAAATGTGGTGTGTCGCTGAGTGTATCGGTGTCTTCGAACCTAATTTTATGTTCGCCTTCCAGATAAGCATGTTCAGCTACAGCCGACTTATCTACGTCGCCAAGGCGGCAGTTTCTTCTATGTTCGGAGATCCGAGTCTTGAAGCTCCGCTGCGTCGTCCCTAGTTATACTGTTATACACGACGTATGTAGTGATTATTAGTAAGGAATTTACACAAGACGTATAAACGAGCTACTCATTGTATAAGTATAAGACAGTTAAACGTCTGTATATAGAGTTTTTATTAGTAAGACTGATAATATATAGACTCAATATATTAACTCTGTCTTGGTTTTATTTATTTTTGAAAATATAAACTCAATTTTATGAGGTTGAGATACCTACAGGAAGAGAAATTTTATGAGGTTAGGATACCTGCAGGAAGAGAAATTTTTACGCCTCAATTCCCTACCTGAGCTACTTACGTAACGACGTTATTCAACTTCTTTATAAACAATCGCTGTTTGAGAGGCGGCACGGCGGAGTGATACATTGTAACTAGATTACGTGAAGTATACCCGCGCACTCTAGGGCCTCCTCAAGTTGAAAAAGAAACGATCTGAATTCGCAAGAAGGGAAACTTCTTTCAAAGCTGCGTGGTGAAATGTATTCCACATGAATTATACAGAAGGGGCTTTCTATTGAATTATACGCTACTCTTCAGAGAGATTTGCCGCAAACTGTTTGTATAATGGAAGGTGTTTACCTTTGATATTTAAATTGTCTTTTTACGGGAAATGATAAATGGTCAACACGGCCTTGTTTCCTCTTTTTATATTACCTCAGGAAAAACGTTATTTATAAAATTCCTTAAAAGGGGGAGCAAGGAAAATGAATAAGGTCGGTGTATGAAACAGCAATGTCAGGTAATCTATGGCGAATCCTCGGCCTCATCTCGCCAAATACCATCTCGCTATCACCAATATCATCGACGCTATATAATCTATACAGCGTCATTAAACAACCAAGTTAGAATAGTAGTAGTAGTAGTAGTAGTAATAATAATAATAATAATAATAATAATAATAATAATAATAATAATAATAATATTGGGGATCATCAGTGTGGTTTTAGGCACAATAGATCACCTATTGACCAGACATTTTATATTCAACAGATAATGGAGAAAAAATTGCAGTATAAGGGTACAGTGCATCAGTTATTCATAGAGTTCAAAAAGACATATGACTCGGTTAAGAGAGAAGTTTTATATGATATTCTTATTGAATTTGGTATTCCCAAGAAACTAGTTCGATTAATTAAAATGTGTCTCAGTGAAACGTACAGCAGAGTTCATATAGGTCAGTTTCTGTCAGATGCGTTTCCAATTCACTGTGGGCTAAAGCAAGGAGATGCACTATCACCTTTACTTTTTAACTTTGCTCTAGAATATGCCATTAGGAAAGTCCAGGATAACAGAGAGGGTTTGGAATTGAACGGGTTACATCAGCTGCTTGTCTATGCGGATGACGTGAATATGTTAGGAGAAAATCCACAAACGATTAGGGAAAACACGGGAATTTTACTGGAAGCAAGTAAAGAGATAGGTTTGGAAGTAAATCCCGAAAAGACAAAATATATGATTATGTCTCGTGACGAGAATATTGTACGAAATGGAAATATAAAAATTGGAAATTTATCCTTTGAAGAGGTGGAAAAATCAAATACCTGAGAGCAACAGTAACAAATATAAATGATACTCGGGAGGAAATTAAACACGGAATAAATATGGGAAATGCCTGTTATTATTCGGTTGAGAAGCTTTTATCATCCAGTCTGCTGTCAAAAAAATCTGAAAGTTAGAATTTATAAAACAGTTATATTACCGGTTGTTCTTTATGGTCGTGAAACTTGGACTCTCACTTTGAGAGAGGAATATAGGTTAAGGGTGTTTGAGAATAAGGTGCTTAGAAAAATATTTGGGGCTAAGAGGGATGAAGTTACAGGAGAATGGGGAAAGTTACACAACACAGAACTCCACACATTGTATTCTTCACCTGACATAATAGGAACATTAAATCCAGACATTTGAGATGGGCAGGGAATGTAGCACATATGGGCAAATCCAGAAATGCATATAGAGTGTTAGTTGGGAGGCCGGAGGGAAAAAGACCTTTAGGGAGGCCGAGACGTAGATGGGAAGATGATATTAAAATGGATTTGAGGGAGGTGGGATATGATGATAGAAAATGGATTAATCTTGCTCAGGATAGAGACCAATGGTGGGCTTATATGAGGGCGGCAATGAACCTCCGGGTTCCTTAAAAGCCAGTAAGTAAGTAATAGTAATAGTAATAATAATAATAATAATAATAATAATAATAATAATAATAATAGTAATAATAATGAATTTTAAAAGTTATTCTATGAAAATTTAAATATCCGACTTTCCATTAACCGGTAAATAAAAATATAATTAAAATGAATTGTTTTCTTTCCAAATTGACACTCTAGAGTAGAATGCGGCCTATACACCTAATGTCAAGGATAGATTCCCTCGATAATAATTTAATTAAGAGTTGAGGCAATTAGCATACTTCTTCTGATTGGTTGGATCCTACCATGACTTCCATTAATATGTAATTAATAAATTTAGGTAAACATAATCCACGGCATGGCGCGTCCTCAGGTTGCGGATAGAGGAGACGGCCTCCAGATATAGAGGGTAGCTGAGAATATATTGAATAAGCAGTCGCGGACAGCCGATAAGGTGTGGTCCTCCAGCTTGGGGGGTTGAGCGAATGGTTAACAACCCATCACTGTTAAAAACAGCTTGTTACACAACCCCTAACATAAGCCTCGCAATGGGATTATTTTTTTGGCGCGACAACAGCAAAGGAATAATGTTATGAGATTTGGTACTTGGAATGTAACTGTCTTTGTAGAACAGGAGGGGTAACATTAGTAGCAAAAGAACTAGCTAGATATGGAATAGACTTTGTGGGAGTACAGGAAGTTATGTTAGATGGGAACGGCATATTGTTGTAATCGTACTACGGGGAAGGAAATAATCACAATGTAGGAACAGGATTCTTTTTTTGTTACCGGTTGTTCTGTATGGTTGTGAAACTTGGACTCTCACTTTGAGAGAGGAACAAAGGTTAATTGTGTTTGAGAATAAGGTGCTTAGGAAAATATTTGGGACTAAGAAAGATGAAGTTACAGGAGAATGAAGAAAGTTACACAACGCAGAACTGCATTCATTGTATTTCTCACCTGACATAATTAGGAACATTAAATCCAGACGTTTGAGATGGGTAGGCATGTAGCACGTAAGGGTGAATCCAGAAAGGCATAAAGAGTGTTGGTTGGAAGACCTGAGGGAAAAAGACCTTTAGGGACGCCGAGACGTAGATGGGAGGATAATATTAAAATAGATTTGAGGGAAGTAGGATATGATGGTAGAGACTGGATTAATCTTGCTCAGGATAGGGACCAATGTCGGGCTTATGTGAGAGCGGCAATGGACTCCGGGTTCCTTAAAAGCCAGTAAGTAAGTAAGTAAGTAAGGTACACATAATATGTAAAAGTAAATTCATGGCGCTACAGCCCATGAAGGGCCAAGACCGACCAGCCGGCTGGTGGCATCACGTCCATATTCCGAAGCAGAGGTGGACGATCATCCAACCAGAATGGAGATATCGTGTGGTTAGCACGTTGATCCTCCCAGTCGTTATAGCTGGTTTGCGAAACCGGATTTTCGCTACCTATCGTAGCTCCCCAAGTGCATCACGATGCTGGGTGGGCACCGGTTCCATACACTGGCCGAAATTTCATGAGAAAATTTCTTCCCTCACGATGACTCGAACCAGCGCGCATTCTGTAATGCAGGATACTTTACACCACGACGCCACGGTGCGGGACACACATAATATGTACTCAAATGAAAATAAATTGTGTCGATGAAATAATAAATTCCTCATCTGTAATTTCTAGACCCTAGAGCTCTTTATAATGAAAGTTGAGACGTTGCATGATCTCTGATCCCACCAACAATTGAAATAAGTAATGATTTGATAGCACTGTAAACTGAAATACAAATCTCCTGTGGAAAGTAAAACCGTAGGTCTACAGGCTATATTGTATACAGATATTAAAGAAATTTGATACATAATTTTATAATATATCATCTTAAAATATGATTTATTATAAATAATATATAAAAATCATTATTACAGCTAGTTTATCACTGAGGAATAAGGAAAACCTATGAACTTGTATTTAGTAGAAGCAAAGCTATTGTAAGTGCTTACTGGATTATGCAACAAGGTAGGCCATGTTTGGATCCTGTGTCTCAAATCTTATATTCATTTATTATCAAGGGGTCACACGTCACCCTATATCGGAGTCACGTGATTATCATGGTCAAGTCATGGCCATTTTGACAATCGCGTAATATAGATACATGTCCAAAGTTATAAAAAAACAAAGGAATTGCTATGTTAAACTCATGTTAAACGTGCATTTATATGTATAAACTTGTTCAAGCAAACGTTCTGATGGGGGCAGATAAAAAAGTTAAATTTTTTTCTTCCATCATGTTAATAATGTCAAAAGAAGTGCTTATACAAATTTTGGCCACTCGACCGCAATTACGAGGGCCGTAAAAAATTGATTCGCCACTGGCCGTTAACAGAAAGAAAAAACACAGTTTCATTGGACAAATTTATTACAATGGACACAACTTGTTAAGCTATTTTCCAACATATTTTCCATCGGAATTGAGACATTTCTCATATCATAGGATCGACAGAGAGAGGTGCAGACGCAGTCAAACTCTTGTTTCGGACTCAGGTGGCTGACTTCTACGACACAAAAATTGATCCCATGGTATGACAAATGTCTCAATTCCTGTAGGGGATATGTTGACAAATAGAGCAAAAATTTCTGTATCTGTTTCAATAAATATTTGCATGAAGTTGTCCTTTTTTCTATAAACGACACCAGGGAAAATCACTTTCTGGACGGCCTCGTAATTGCGGTCGAGTGGCCAAAATTTGAATAAGAACTTCTTTTGACATTATTAACATGGTGAAAGAAAAAAAATTAACTTTTTTATCTGCCCCCATCAGAACGTTTGCTTGTAAGACTGTGACGTCGTGACGTAGCCTGTCTTTCGCGTTAGCCACGATAGCAATGCGAGGAAAAGGGGATCTCTTCATCAAAAAGTTTGAAAAACAATGGCATAAGGGACTGATTGAAATCAGAAAGTTGGTCGTGCTGACAACTAGGCATATGTTCTTTCTCATAAATTGTGTTTTATTCCATGTATTCCACAATTTCTGACTATTTTTTTCTATGTAATTCAGAATTTATTAGTAAGATCAGTAAAGAGTTTCGGGCTAGTAAGAGGAATTGAAGCCCCATTTTTAGGCGAAGTCACTTGCCATCTTGTTGTCTGTGATGTATTACTTCTTCGTTTCTTTTAAATATTAAAATAAACTTAAACTCAACAATCTCTTTGAGTTTCATAACTGAATGTACCATTCCTACATAATTCAGTAAATGTCATGTGAAATTTAAAACGCTCCTTAGACAGACAGACTTTCTTGACAGCCAGCAGAGTGCTCGTCGGTCTTACATCTTAATGAGGCACTTTATTTGGGAGGAGCTGTTGTTTTGTTGTGCTTGCACTAAAACTCTGATTCCTTAAAATGCAAATTACAAACTTCGGATGATTTATTAGACAACCAGAGGGATTATAACTTGCCACTCCGGCTGCAAGTAGGCCTAGCAATTCCCCATTTTTGTTCTCAACCGGATCTGTAAGAAACAAGCAAAAAGACACGCTCTTCCTTTTTTGGCAGTGTCTCGTACAATATACGGTACACAATTACAGGGACATCATTTTATTTTTACTAACATTTTTAATATCAACCTGGCTATATTTTTTGGATTAAAGGTCTACAACCGGAATCACCGCTTGCTCCTCCTTCCAAGACTGGAGTTCGATGATAATGGCGTAAAATACAAATCACTTTACTAGGTATAGGAGGGAAGAAAAGTAGTTCATCCATTTATGTAAACTAGGAAATATCGCAATTTTGAGTTTGATAATTTTCATTAGGTTTTTGTTTAATCAAAATACAGTACAGTATTAACCTTAGTGTTTTTACTCACGAATTGAACTATCCATTCGGACGTATTCATTATGCAGTGTATATTGTACTGTTACAGCACATTAGCGTACAATATAGAGAATGAAGTTAAATTGAAAAATAATCATAATATAGATATTTAAACACATTCTTCAAAATGGTGGCCGTTCATTTCGATACAGGCTTCAGTTCTTTTGTGCATATTATCGCACTATAGAGTATTGTACCTAATTCCAATTACCAGTTTCGTCCTTCGAACTAGTAACTCATATTGAAATAATTCTGTACCTACTCTATAAAAGAGTACCTTACGTACTGTAAATTCAATCTTCACTCCTGCCCGATCCGAAAAGATAAATTTACTCAGAAATGCTATCTACTGTCCGTCCAAGTGGTTTTGTCGCAGGGTCGTAGAAAGGGGGGGGGAATCACGTGACAGTTAATTACTTAACGAGGCCCTTCTATTTAAGTTATTTTAAACAGTTGTATAATATTACGTACACGTCCAATTCCTAACAGAAATTAATGTTCTCAGAAAAGAGCTAAGACAGCCCAGCCACTAGCTGGCGAATAAAAGCTGGTGGGGGAAACCGGGATACGACGTAGGCAAATGGACGACAGTACCTGTGCGAAAATGATTCAATATTGAAAGTTCTTTCGTCACTGGAAAACGCGAACATATTTTTGGAACGTACTGTTTACTATGACCGTAAGGCTACTATGACTGTATATGAGGTCTTGGATCTGTGTGGAGGACTGTTGAACTTCATTAGTAGAAGGGGTGGGAGTGAAGTACATTAAAAAACTCAGGTACAATAAAAATTGAAGTAAAAATAAAATGATGTCCCTGTATATCTGGTATGTCATTTTCATAACTAATATTATTTAAGGAGATTTTGACAGTTCGGTATGCAGCTAGAAGATGTATTGCCTGATATGTCTAGCACACAGCACTGTTTGCATTAGCTGTTATAGCTTTGGATTGAAGAATTTGAAAAAAAAAACCGTATATCGAAAACTAAGCTCTTTTTATGTAGAAATTTATAGGAACGTTTCTCATTTCAAATGGAATGTATGGCCTTCCTTGTCAGTTAACTTTCTTGACTGACGACGTTTCGTACCCAGCCGCTAGAGAGCACTGAATTATAGTCTGAAACAGAGTCGATGGTCTGAAACATGGTGGCATGTAGCTAACAGTCATTGCGTCTATGAATATAGTCGAAGAAGAGGGTTCTGCTCTAACGAAGAAGCCTACAGGGAGAGTGAGAAATGTGCGAACACCAGAGAATATAGCTGATAAAATAACTGCATTCGAGCGAAGCCCTAACGTTCTGTTGGATGTCACTCTTGTTTCACTTACGACATCACCGAATGTTGCATAAAGACTTAAAATTCCATCCATCCAAAATCCAAGTGGTTCAGGCATGCATTGGCAAATGTAATGCTGCCGAAACAAGAGCTTTGTAGTCATGAAATTTTTGCCATTTTTATAATTTTATTAAGCATTGATATCATAAACACGTTGTACGCCTCTCCAATTCTCCATCCTCACTAAATGGATTATACCCCTAAACACGACGAGAATCAGCGTATTCCGAATCTCACCGGACCGATGGACAACAATGACGTCACGCTGCAGCGTAATAGGAACAAAACTGCTGGAAGGATCGATGGCTGTCATGGCGACTGTATAAGTTGTTGTCTGTGCTACGCTAGCAAAATTTTGCGAAATTTCCGTGCTACCATCTCGTTCAAAGAAAAGAGAGCATAAACAATTTATTTCTTGAACCGGTAGTAATAACTGGTCCGTTGACATGTTCGCTCATAAGCCATTAACATATTGTTTTTACGTTGTGCTCATTACAAACAATACAGCAGAACACACCGCCATGACACAACAGTGTACGATGTCATTCGTCTGCTAATTCCCGCCCTGTACAAGAACCAATCAGATTCACTGATGGAGACTGCCACCACCTCTGCAAGCTGATGGCACCGGTGCGACACCGGTGGAGCATCAGTGACGCCATCGCTGAAATTCGGAACACCGTGATGCCATGGATGAATATACAACAGGATGCGAAACTTACCGAGTTTCCCGTAACACATACTAGAGGCGCTGTTGTAGAAAATGATCTTGCTGCCACCTGTTGGAGGGAGGGGCGTTATTACATCTAGCAGCGCACCAAGTACGAAAAGAGTAATTACTTCATGCATTTAGCAGCGCACCTGGTGACGAAAATGTTAAACTATGTAGAAAGTATTCCCTCCCACCCTCATCGATATTCAAAACTAACCCAATTTATTCCTCACAGCAGCTTCTACTGAAAATTCTTACCGGAGCCAACAGGAAGATAAAAGAGACGATCTATTTTACACTACCCAGTTAAAATATAACCAGACAGAGGCAAAAAAAAAAAATAAAGCAAAAGGTTAGATAATTGGGATTGTATTCTTTGGGTATTTATTGTACAGCGCAATTGAAAAGTCTGAAAGAACTACTTAGATAGTTCAGTTTATTATATTTCTATTACTTTACAAGACATTCAACAACACTATTTTTACAACGTCCATAAACATCACTGTTTAACATACACTGCTTATACACACACGTAATATCACTTTATGTTCACTTATTAGCAAGTTTCTATCTGCCATCTTGGCTCCTCGTTGAGTCCTCGAGCAATATCTCGAACGGATAAATAGAGAACTCTGGGTAATGTACCCAACACGTAGTTCTAATGTTCACCACCTACGACGTTGGGCGCTGATCATTTTATTTCAGCCCCCCACCGCCAGTTGGTGCTGACCGCAGTTTCGCATCCTATTATATATTTATCCATGGTGATGCCATCAGATTGCTCAGCGCTGAGATTCGGAATACGCTCAATGTTCGCAGCCGAATCGAACCGAGCTTAGCCGGAAAAAGCCGAGGTATAAAATCGCCAGTTTTTATGGTTCTTATTATATTTTAGGCAGTATTTTATGCAACCTAAAGAGTAGATACTGACTAGTATCTACGAAAATCTGAATATGTTGAGGATTTAGCAGTAATGAAACTGAAGATAGCAAACATAACAATTTCAACTTAAATAAATGTCATTATATGATATATACTAGGAAAAAAACTTATTTTACTTACAGATACTCATGTGTGGGGAATTCCTAGAAATGACTGACAAGGTAAAAGACTTAGGCATAGTATTCACTTATAATATGGATTTTTCCAGCCATATACTTGAGCTTGTGTCTCAGTCTCTTAAACTTCCAGGATTTATCTATAGACATACCACAAGATTCTATTTTTTCACTAGTTAGATCAAAACTTGAATATTGCAGTACTGTATGGAACCCCTATCAAATTAAATACATATATTAACAAAACTGAGAGTGTTCAAAAAAGATTCATCAGATTGGTTACTATCCCTCCTGGAATAATGAAAGTAGTATCTCGTACTCATCTCTTTTGTCTCTCTTTAATTTTGAAAGTTTGCAACATATAAGAAATAATATTGATATAAAATGCCTCCATAATTTATTAACAAGTTCTGTAAATAGTCATCTACTGTCCAGGATAGCAATACATGTACCAAGAAAGAACTGCAGGACCAGTGAAACATTTAATTTAAACTATGCTAGGACATGTTATTACAAGTACTCTGCACTTCTTAGGATCTGTTCCTTCTATAATAAACTGAGCAATATTGACATCTTTCAGGATAGAGCCACACTCTTGAGAGAAATAAATACCGGTAGCGTTCAAAACACTCCATAAGTATTTTGCTAATAAATAGGTCTTAACTGGTTTGCATATTGTATTTTTGGTCTTCTTTCTTAAATTATTTCATATCAATTATCATTACTAACTCACTCCTAATTCTGACTTAACGTAGGTCTAGTCCCTCATCAGTTATTGTATTATTGTTACTAATCTGTGACTAGTTATTTGCATTTCATCACTGGCATTACTTTAATATAATCTAAGTTTTCTTCATACTGTAAATACTTTTGTTTGTGTTTACCGAGATTTACATGTAATATTTGCTTGATATCTTTTGTTGAGTAGTATTGGATTGTAATTGTTTAAGTTTAAATACAATTATTATATGTATTAGTACTGTTATTTTCATTTTATCTACTCTGTAATTACATTCTTGAGTGGATTAAATAAATAAATAAATAAATAAATAAATAAATAAATAAATAAATAAATAAATAAATAAATAAATAAATAAATAAATAAATAATTGCAATGTTAGGGAGATACTGAAGTGAATAGTGAGCAGTTGAATGGGGTATGAGGAGCTGTGGTGTAAAGCAGATGTAATTATCGGAGTTAAAGCTCAACAAAGGGAGCGCCTGGAGTGTTGACAGCGACGTGTTGCGATAGGTGAATATCCAGCGATCGAATGGAGTAAGAGGTAGATTAATTCAAATCACGATGTAATTATTGGAGTTAAAGTTCAACAAAGGATCGCCTGGAGTGTTTATGATATGATGTGTTGCGACAGGTGAATATCTAGCAATCGAATGGGGTAAAAGAGAGATATTGTTCATCGCCTGGAGTGTTCATGACAGTGATGGGTTCTGATATGTTCTTAACCCTGGCAGAAATGGGAATTTCTTTTCTTCATCAGAAATATAGTACGGAATGAATAATTTTGTAGATAAACTACACTGGTGGCCATAATTCTGGAAACTTTTTGTTTTTGTTCTGAACTATTATAACATCCGTATTTATTCACAGATTTATACAATTTAAAATGTTACTCGTGACTGATTCGTTAATTATGGGGTTATAATAAAGGTATTATATTAAATCCTTAATATTTAACAATAAATAATCATTACTATGTGGGGAATTATGTTCTTGTCATTTAAGATCTAAATATTTATTTCAGATTTCATTATAATTTCTGATTATTTACTGAAATAAAAATTGGTCCATTGTTGATTTTAAGATTATTGTTGATCAGTAGGAACAATGTTGAGCAATTTTAGCATAAAATATGGACATTATGAGTGTGTTTCTATTATTAGTCTGACTTAAGATTTCGTTCGGTTAACACCTGATTATTTTACCACAAACTCTATTGATAATTTTATCACAATTGCTCCAAGAAAGGAATGGACACCTTCTAAAAGAAGTAGGGCAGTCACACTTTGAGAAGAAGGCTACACATTCAAGGAAATTGCAAGAAAACTTGGTAATGGTGCTAAAGTGTCTGGCGTCCAGAAGGTATGGCAGAGGTACAAATCCGCTAAGTCTTGTAAAAGAACATCTAGGACTGGTAGGAAACCTAAAGTAAGTCCAAGAGATGTGAGGCAGATTTGTGTATTAGCATTGAAAGATCGAAAGAAATCTTCTAAAGAGGTACAGGAAGTTCTACACTGCAGTGGACTTGGTATTTCTGCGAGGACTGTTCGAAGGAAGTTATTTGACAATGGATTGAAAGCAAGAGCACCCAGAAAAAAGCCATTTCTCAACAAAAGGCAACGAGAAAATCGTGTAAATGGGTGCAAAAATCATCAATCATGGACCGATGAACTGGGCGATCGTGATATGGAGTGATAAAACAAGAATTTCTGTATTTGGAAGTGACAGAGTCAAATACGTTCGTCACCGAGATGGAGAAGCTTTGAATTCTGAGTGCCTCATCGCAATTATGAAACATCCTGTTGCTGTCATTATCTGGGGATGCATGTCCAAGAATGGAGTAGGAAGACTTCAGATTGTTCAAGGGAACTTCAATGCGGAAAAATACATAAAAGATATTCTGGAAGCGAAATTGATACCATCCAATTTCGACTTACACCCAAATTGTGATGACTTTGTATTTCAACAGGATGGTGCTCCATGCCATACTGCCAGAGTTTATGCAATGATTTCAACAGAAAAATATCAAGGTCATAAAGTTGTCTGGGAATAGTCCTGACCTTAATCTAATTGAAAACTTGTGGTCAATGTTAAAAAGTTTGGTGTCTAAAAAATCCCACTAAAAAAACTCAATTGATTGAAACCATTATCCACAACTGGTTTCGGATCATCAGCAAGGAAGAACTGCAACGTCTAGTGGACTCAATGCCCCGCAGAATTGATGCTGTCATTAAAAATAAATGTTATCCCACAGAGTACTAACTTTTACAGAGTGAATGAGAAAATAACACGAAAATTTTTCTAAGTTTTAATGTGTAAATATCTGTTTTCTCATACACATTATGCTATAAAGTTATGTATTTTCTTTAAAAATGGAATGGACAATGTTTGTTTGATGCTTTCAGTCACGAGTAACATTTTAAATTATAATAATATGTGAATAAAAATAGATGTTATGATAATTCAGTACAAACACAAAAAGTTTCCAGAATTATGGCCACCAGTGTATATTATGTACCATCAGTGTTCGAAGAATATGCCAAAAATGACAACCTTCTACATCAGACGGATGGATGAAAGATTAATTTTTTAGAGGCTCAGGTAATCGAATAGGATATGTGAGAAATAACAATCTGAGTTAATTTTATGTGGCTGAATGATCGGCCCAAGGGTTTAAGGAACTGATACTTCCCATGGAAATGTTAGCTTGTTTCTCAGGATGCTGTTTTACTAACAGTCGTTAGACACCTTAACTTCTTTCACAGTATTTCCTCAAAAGAATGACCCAGACATACGGGATGTCCAGTGAATAGGGATTATAAAGAATGGATACTTCGCGTCGGTACCTTTGATGTAGCCGGACTGATTTCAATGACCTTCAAGCCAGCTAGAGCGTGAGATTCTGCTTTCTCCCTAGAGTTGGCGCTGACATCACACCAGCTAGCAGTCGACACAGCGGATATATAACACATACAATTAATACATCTAGGTACATTATGTACTCAAATAAAATAAATTGGATCCATAAAATAATAAATCCGCCATTAACTGTAATGTCTAGACACTAGAATTCCTTTATAATGAGAGTTGAGACGTTGACCCCAACAATAATTAAAATATATAATAATTTGATAGCGCTGAAAATGGAAAAACAAAACTCTTATGAGAAGTAAAACCATATACCTATATTATATTATATACAAATATTAAACGAATTCGATACTTAATTTTATAATGTATTATATTACTTTATAATATAATTTATTATGTCTGAAATATAAAAAATTATTATTACAACTAGTTTGTCACTGAGAAATAAGGAAAAGCTGTTAACTTGAATTTATTTGAAGCAAAGCGTTACTGGATTATGCAACAAGGTAGGCGATGTTTGGATCCTGTGTCTCAACTCTATACTCAGTTATTATCTTAGCGAATGCTCGATTACACTACCCTCTAGCGCTTGAAAGTGGAACTAAACGCAAGCGCACAGAGAAACAAAACACAGGAAAATTCGCTCAGTGTCCATTCTTTATAATCCCTATTCGCTGGGATGTCGTCTATTTATATAGGCAATTCCAACAATAGCGATGACGTATTAATTAATAAATGAATACTATGTTTTGGTGCTCCTTTGTTTTAGTGTTTTATATATTTAGGCTCTATCTTTTTACGAGACCAGCTGTGTTACGAACAGTTGCTGTAGTTCTGTGGTTTCGATATCAAATTGACTTGGAAAAGATTCACGTGAAACGTTTTTTAATGTGTAATGAAATTTAACTTTAATTTGAACTTAAATTATTATTTGTATACAAAATGCAATGATTAATAGATACGGGGAATATGAAGACAGAAATAATGAATTTAACGTAGCATAATTCTAAAGTACTTAAGGCATATGTACACCCACAAAACGCAAAAAATGATGAAAAATTAGAATTTTCAAAATATAACTGTTATAATAGAGAATTTTCTCCTCTTTAATTTGATACAAGAATTTTCGATTTATGTCTTATGGTTTTTCAGATAAGTCCCAATTTCCAAAATGCTGCTTCATCAGCCACGGTCACTTACTTTTGGAGTGCATTACTTTTGGAGTGATCTTCGTAGCAGTCAATCCCCTCGTCCAGCATTGCTTGTAATATAAACTTCTTTCTAGTCCCGAAATAGATGCATAGATATCTGGGCATGATCATTAGATTGAAAAAACTTTTTTACGTAATGAAGTAATTTATAATCTTTTACTGTTGGTCATAAAACTGTAAATTTGCGTGTCATTGATGTTGTACGTCATTTTTATAAGAGTCCAAAAGGAGAAATTACAATTCTGAGGAGGATGAGCATAAACCCTGGGACAAACACCATCGCAGGATTTGTTGCATCAATGGAAATAGGGACAAAAATGCCAAAAAAAAACATTCAACACCTGAAGTTAAAACAAGGCGGAGGTATTTGAGAGGCAGAAAGAAGCTGAAACTGGACCGACATGAAGCTGCTTAAGGGGTGACATATGATTATGCAGTCATCTAGGCTCTGAAAGTTTGTGGCTCATTACCTGTAATTAGTAATTTTAGAATATTTAATTCTTTCAAACATGATATCTCAGCCAAATATGGTGATACCAAGAAGATACTGGTGTCATTTTGAAGCTTGAAATGTCCCCCAGTGCCTGACAATGAGTAAAATAACATTAATATAATTAGTAATTATCTATGGATTTTTACATGATTTATGCAACATAAAATATTATTGTAAGAAACATATATGGTAATGTTTAATTAATGTAAATAAAAATAAAAAATAGCTCTATGTCAGGCACTAAAGAATAGTTTTAGCTATAAAACAGTGAAAAAACTGTGGCTCTATCTTAAAAACTGCATGAGCTATCATGTTTCAAGTTGCATGTCAAAATTATAAACAAAATAATTTTTATAAACAATTCAGACATAATTTCAAGGGATCTATTCACTTCATTCTCTTTCTGGTACCATTTTCAATTGTATAAAAATTTTACAGAACAAAATTGTACAAAACAAAATTTTTTGTGTGTAAAGGTGTACATATACCTTAACTGTGGTATTGATTTCTAAACTCAATCAATTCTCTGTAATGACATATAATTATTCATTAAAATAAATTTGAAACAACTCAACGAACTAATATTTCATTGTTTGTTCCCTTGGAACAGTTTTCATAATTAACCAATAGCATTATTACATCTTAAAAACATTCCATAATTATAGGAAAAAGATTCTTATAGTAATAAACCTGTGTGAAGTTGCAAGGTTGGCACCACATTTACAGTCCTACACAAGCGATACACGAAAAGCGACGTTCATGAACTCAAGTGACAGGTTCCTACGACTGTAACATCAATTTACTGTGGATTTAATAAATCCAAATGGATGCAGCATTCTCAGAATTTCAGTATGTGGGTAGATGCGAGTTTTTCGTATTTTTTTTTAATTTCCAGCAAAATACCAGTATAGCGTGTATGTGCAGGGAACCGAGAAAATTGCATGGAATACAGGAGAGGCTTATGCACTGGAATGTATTGAATTTGTGTGAGAAGTAGACACAGATTGTAGCGATTTATGGCTTGCGTGTTCCACAAGAAGAATAAGTTTTAAGATACAGATGTTTTCATTTGATTCGAGTTTTCTGTCGATAGTTTCGATTAAATAAACGAAAAGAATTTAATAAATTCAGTGATTCGAAATATTAACGCCACAGTCTACTATATACAGTCACGAAGCTCAATATGTAGTAAATATGCAAACATTAGATAGTTGCTCACCACTAGGATCATTACAGGCAATGCAAAATAGTACCGGCACAGTCTATTGTTTCTAGCACCCTCAAAACTCAAGCTTCGTGATTGTATATAGTAGATTGTCAGGGGTTTGAAGATGAACGATCCTGCATACTGTAAGCTTGATTTTAATCTAGAAGCCCGTGACGGAAAATTTGTTTTATTGTTGCGCTGTTCTTTTGTTTTCTTCCACAACTGCATCAATAAGTGTGACCAAGAAAATGGAGGAGATTAGCTCAAATTTTTTGGCAATAGAAAAGTCTTTGATAATTAAATTAGCAACTAAATATAAAGACTTCGTAGAGTGCAAGAAGACAGATAGATTAAAAATAAAGGAAAAGGATGCCGCGTAGGAAAAGATTGAAGAAGAGTATCAATAGCGTTATCCACGTTACCGCCAGAACTAGCAAACAACTAAAACTCTACGAAAATGGTAATTTAATAGAAGTCATGAATAACACGTGGTCGTTATTTAACGAAAGGGAACTTTGCGTACCTTTGCCTCATTGATGCTATAACTACAGACACCTTAGAGACAATTCTACTAACAGTAGCTTTTGAAACTCCAACATTGTCTCCAGTCATTATATGAAAAGACCCTGTAGCATAATATCGTAATGTTAATAGTACCTGCAGCGTAGGGGAGGGAGAGAGAGAGAGAGAGAGAGAGAGAGAGAGAGAGAGAGATACTCCAACCTCTCGTGAATTTCATCGACAATCTTACTGACCACGGGTTTCGACAATCTATAGACTATCTTCTTACAAATATCTGTTCCTCACATAGATTTTTAAAATCATTTCTCAGGGTCTCTCAATGTTAGGAACACCATTTAACATTATCTAAATAGAGCTATTATGAGTCTAAAACATGATTTACGGCAGCCATTTTGTTTCTAGCCCCGAGTTAAACATTTAACCTAACTGAAAGTAGGTGTTAACTTAAGTCCAATCTTAACCAGCGAATAGGGATTATAAAGAATGGACACTTCGCGTCGGTACCTTTGATGTAGCCGGACTGATTTCAATGACCTTCAAGCCAGCTAAAGCGTGAGATTCTGCTTTCTCCCTAGAGTTGGCGCTGACATCACACCAGCTAGCAGTCGACACAGCGGAAATATAACACATACAATTAATACATCTAGGTACATTATGTACTCAAATAAAATAAATTGGATCCATAAAATAATAATTCCGTCATTAACTGTAATGTGTAGACTCTAGAGTTCCTTTATAATGAGAGTTGAGACGTTGACCCCAACAACAATTAAAATATGTAATGATTTGATAGCACTGAAAATGGAAAAACAAAACTCTTATGAGAACTAAAACCATACACCTATATTATTTTATATACAAATATTAAATGAATTTGATACATAATTTTATAATATATTTTATCATATAATTTATTATATCTGAAATATAAAAAAAATATTATTACAACTAGTTCGTCACTGAGAAATAAGGAAAAGCTGTTAACTTGAGTTTATTTGAAGCAAAGCGTTACTGGATTATGCAATAAGGTAGGCGATGTTTGGATCCTGTGTCTGAACTCTATTCTCAATTATTATCTTAGCCTATGCTCGATTACACTACCTCTAGCGCTTGAAAGTGGAACTAAACGCCGGCCCACATAGAAACAAACCACAGGAAAATTCACTCAGTGTCCATTCTTTATAATCCCTATTCGCTGGCTTAACCCCACGTTAAAACTAACTTCTGTCGCTGAAACAGAATTTTAATCAAATCTAGAGTTAAAACTGTGTAACACGAGGTTCATTTTTAACCCCTGTTTATGAAACTGCCTTATAGATATAAATTAATATAGCCTAATTGAAGGGTTCCGAGCCATAGTGGGCCAAGCGCCAGTTATTAAAAATGGAGAAAACAAGAGTTAAAATTAAGTGATTACCATAATTTAACGAAACATGTAGCAAGTAAGATAAAGTATGCACATTAAAATTAAATTATATGTCAATCTTCATTAAACTATGGTATTTAGTTAATTTTACCCTTGCTTTCTCCGTTTTTAATAAATGGCGCTTGGTCCGCTATGGCTCTGAACCCTTAAATTATAATCACCTATAAATTGTACCACAAGCCGCCACTGAGTGGTAGTGAAAACAGTGAGAGGCAGACATGCGTTTTAAAATACACATATGATAAAATATGTGTGTTAAGTTCTGCAATTGGAGAGACATTTTGCATGATGCTGGCCGTATTCTGCTAATCTACTAACATCTCACGAAAGAAAGCAAGATCTCTTGGCAAAAACTTTGTTGGTAATGACTCCGCGCTGGCTAGGAAATTTCTTCCTGCATCTTTTGTTCATACTCTTTCTTCGCTGTGTCACTAATTGCTCCAAACAGCTTTTCTTTTCTCATTTCAGTTCCTTACATTAGACTCAGCTCTGTTGTGTTGGCAGCCATTATGGATAAGACAGCCTTATGAACAATGGATTTTAGTGAAGCAAATGAACATCGCTGTTGGAAATCATAACCTAATATCATATTGATAGGCTTTTAAATTATGCCTATGTTTGCTTATTTTACATAAATTTTCGGCAATACTATGGAGTTATTCGTAATTTATATGACGTGATTTGAAATTATTTACTATTTTTCTTCATAGCTACATTTTCAGATGTATGGATACAAGAACGTGTTTCACAATAATTTCTATGACGTCACTTGAAATAAATTACGATTATTCTTTAGATCAGCAGCGGCGAAAATGTAATCGTGCGCCGAGCCACTGTGTAACCTGCAACGTGCATAGCACCTATGGAGGGAGGCGGACACCCGAAGGGGAAGTGAAGCAACTGTCTGACTTATTAACGGATTTTCATTTTCCTTACGTCAAGCACTTAAATATAATTTTATACAGTACAAGGCTACAAACTAATGTTTAGTACGTGTAACGAAGAAAGAAATGAACAATAAATGAACAATATCACAACCTAAAATTAACTGTCTTCAGAATGTCAAAGTTTCAAAATCAGGAATTATGTCACTTACTGCCAGTCGTAGTTGATCACAAAGGTATTTGTCTGTCAGTCGTGATCTAAATTTGGTTTTTACTATTTTAATTGTTGAAAATAGTTTTTCACAAACGTAAGTTGTAGCGAACATGGCTTCAACAGAGCAAGCGAAAGAACGAAGCTTCGGATATTTATTTTTTGGCAAAGATTTGAAAGTTCAACATGTGTCAAGTCCTTACATCTAGCTTTCATTTGACGTCACATTGTAAATCAGTGAGTTCAAATTGAAGAGCTAACCGCATTATTCGTACATCTGCTGAAAAAGGGTCGACGTACAGAGATGATGATGATGATGATGATGATGATAATAACAATAACACTTAACCTTTTAATGTTTCATCAGTAACATGTAGTATAATGCCGTTTTATGTTATACAACCGTTTTCCTCGTAATACTTGTGAACAAATCATACATTTAATATTCTCATATTGACAGCAAAAAATGCGTCCTCCCATCCTACTTGGAACTTTCGTACATGGTTTCGAGAGAGACATATGCCACTCGCAGGTCAGAGACAAATGCAAATGGAACGGAGTTTGACTTCAGTGAGTGAGAGGGTGGGGGTTGGCGGAGGTTAGAAGCAAGCGAAATGCACAGCTATCACTGCGAGCCACAATGTCTCGCGAGTCACGTTCTCGCCACAGCTGCTTTAGATCAATACTATTCTTTTTATAATATATGCGTACAAAACTACATTTGACGGGAACTTTGACGAAAGTTGGTCTTCATCTTTTCCTTAGTTCTGTTATTATCAAACTTGTTTTGGTCTCATTCCAAGGTAGGTTTAATTAATTTAATTTTTAAAATATTATGCTGCACTTGTTTGGAACGCAATCAAGTTATCAATTTCCCGACTTCCAACTTGGAGCGTGTCCCGCACAAGTTTTTAAATACATTTAGAGCTGATACAAATAAAAAAAAAATGTTCCTGTACAGTCTGTTGTATTTTATTGCTTTGTACTATTTGGTTAGACGCGATGTTCGCATTATTCTGTCACACGAAAGTTTTAATACAAAAACTTTTACAGGCTTTGGCAATAATTTTCCTATCAATGAAAGTAAGGTGATAATTTCCTAACATTATTGACATTTTTTTTAGAATATGACCAAATATTAGTAAAGTTACGACATTTCAGCATATTCAGAGAAAGAATAAATGGCTCTATTTTTAACAGGCCGCATTATTAAAACTCTAATGACGTGAAATAGTCTATAGCAGCGTTTCTCAAACTATGGTCCTCGGACCACCTGTGGTCCTCGAAGTCTGCCCTTGTGGTCCTTCAAAAAAGGCAGAATAATAAATAAAATTCAAACGAATTGCGTATCACTCTATAGCTGAAAATCTCAGAGTTTGGAAATGACATATGACAATCGCCTTTCACTTTTTCTCACAGTACTGACATTTTATGAAATTTATTACCCTATCCGTCTACTGACTTCCCACTCTACTCTCAACAACAAAAGAGGGGTTTAAAGCACTATGAATGTGGTGTTTCTCACCATCTTTTCCCTGCACATCTGGCGCCGCCCCTGTAACCTAGCCAGGGACCACCCAAATTCATAACAGAGGACCGAACCTTTTCTTGTATTTATGACTTTCTTAATAGTTTTGCCGACACTCAGTCCGCACATTGAAATGGTCACATGCTGGTCGTCGTACACCAATAATACAGCTTTGAGACCACAATTTGAAACTTTTTTTCCAAATAAATGTAACAAATTTTCATGGGTTCGTGATCACTTTCATTGCGATATTGAAACTAACAAACTTTCATTGAGTGAAAGAGAAGTTAATTGAACTCTCGATTGAGACCGGACTTAAAATGAAATTCCAAGCGGAAGGTATGGTTAATTTCTGGACCTCATCACAAGTGAAAAGAGAATACAGTGACTGTACAAAAGTGCTTTAGAGATTATAATTCGGTTTGCTTCTACGTATCTGTGTGAGAAAGAGCTTTCATCACTAACTCTAATAAAAAAAAAGTAGGCTACCGAAATCGACTTGATGTATGTGACGATCTCCGACTTAAGCTTGCCAGCATAGTCCAAATATAGAACAACTGTGCAAGAATCGGCAGGCTCATTCATCTCATTAATGTATCCACATTTATTTTTTTAGTTAATAAGTAAGAAACGATTATCCAAACTCTAATAGCCTTGAATTATTAAAGAAACAAAAATGAATTTTCTTCTATTAACATTAGCTTAATTAGTTGATACTAATATAAAATTAATTTAATTTAATTAATTTTAATTACTTAATTCTATTTTAAAATATAACTATATTGATATTAAAATATACTACAAAAAATATGAATTTGCTTTCGAAGGGAACAAGAGTAAGGTGGTCCGCGGAACTGTTCTGACTTTAACAAGTGGTCCCCACTTCAAAAAAGTTTGAGAAACGCTGCTCTATAGGTTACAAAACTGTAAATGCAAAACAAATTATTGTCAGTTAAACATAAACTATTACGTCACCTGCAGAGCTAACTCAATCATACCACAAAAATCCACAAAATGGGAAATAATTACGTTATTTCTATTAGCTAATAACAAATACTGTACAATGTTTGCCAATGCAAACATAATATGTTAATTTGCGGACTAGAAAAATACAACGCCATGATCTATAATTGACTAATTTTATCTACAATACTTTATACTTTCGTGTTGTTTTATGATCTAGATATTAATGTAATAACTATGTAAGCAAATGTATTTAATTAGAATTAGAGTCTGGCTGGGCGGAAGAGAAGGCCTACTGGCCTTAGCTCTGCCAGATTAAATAAATAAATTATTATTATTAATTATTAAATAACTAGTGCTACTACCCCGTGTGTGGCTCAAGACCTAGCGCGTTGATCTTCCATCAAAGCGACCTGGGTTCAATCCTGGCTGAGTCGTGATGGAATTCACGATGGACACAGCAGACGCTGTAGAAGGTTTTTTTTTCGGGGTAGGCTTACTTCTGTTTCTTCTACACTCTACCAACACTCTCGCCACCGTCCCTTGATTTCATTTATCGTCTTCAAAGTTAAAAATAGACTGGGGTAGCGTTTCGGGGATAGTACAGATGATATAGTAAAAGAACATGAGTGAAGGAAAAATGTATTAATTTTTTAAGGCTTTTAACTAGAAGTATATATATATATATATATATATATATATATAATATATTAATTACACTGTAGCTAACTTGGGTGTAGAGAATCTTAATCTTAATGTACGTTATTGTTATATCATTTGCTATTTTTAACAAGGATTTAAAATATAAATGCCGATCAATATTGCCGCTATGGAGTAATGGTTATACCTAGTAACGTTTATCTTGTCTCAGTGGCAATAAAACGAAGTCCCTTCAAATGAGGGTGGAGATTATAGGAGGGTTGTAAATTTTCAGGATTCCTTTCAAAATCTTGTTATTATACAGGCTACCGGAATTCAATTTCTTGAAAGACAAGCTCAGTGACGGAACTACATAGTACGAAGAGAGATATTTTGTTACTTTATTTTGCGCTACAGAATGTATCAACTAGTCCCTTCCGCCACTGGTATCGCTTCACTCTCCCCATCGTAATAACAATACAGACGAGGTAAGACATATCTCCTTTCTCTCTCTTTTCAGTCAGACAAGATTCATCACACAGACTTTCATACGTCTGACCGTTGAGGTTTTTTCCGAGGTTTTCCCTCAACCCATTAAGAGCAAATGCTGGGTAACTTTCGGCGCTGGACCTGGACTTATTTCACTGGCATTATCACCTTCAACTCATTCAGACGTTAGATAACCACAGCAGTTGATATAGCGTCATAAAATAGCCAAGTTCACACCTGTGGAGTAACGGTTAGCGCGTCTGGCCACGAAACCAGGTGGCTCGGGTTCGAATCCCGGTCGGGGCAAGTTACCTGGTTGAGGTTTTTTCTGAGGTTTTCCCTCAACACAATATGAGCAAATGCTGGGTAACTTTCGGTGCTGGACCCCGGACTCATTTCACCGGCATTATCACCTTCATCTCATTCAGACGTTAAATAATATGAGATGTTGATACAGCGTCGTAAAATAATTTACTAAAAAATATGCAATTAAAAACACGTATATTCAGTGATGAACGTTAGTGAACAAGTAATAATTATTACTCTGTGTTAATATTATAAATTTGGTGATAAATTACCTGATTGACAAGTTTCGACGTGGTTTACGTCATCCTCTGAATCCTACTGATCTCCCGCGCTATCTTCTGGTTTCCTGTTATGGTGGGATGTGTTCATGATTGTATCGAAAAGGATGTGTGTTTTAAATTCAGTTGAGTGTTCAGAATATGTTGTGGGTATGTTTTTGTGTATTTATAAATTTCGTATTGTTTTAGAGTGTCAAGTTTATGATTTTTAGGCTGGATGTGTAGTATTTTCATGCCACACATTCATAATTCGCAATAATAAACCCTTCATTCATTCATTCATTCATTTATTCATTCATTCATTCATTCATTCATTCATTCATTCATTCATTCATTCATTCATTCATTCATTCAATGTTCTGCCCAAGGGCAAGCCTTTCACCTCAAACCCAGCTTTCTACAATCTTTCCTATTTTCTGCCCTCTTCTTTGTTTCCTCATATGATCCATATATCTTAATGTCGTCTGATATCTTCTGCTCCGAACTCTTCTCCCGTTCACCATTCCTTCCAGTGTATCCTTCAGTAGGCAGTTTCTTCTCAGCCAGTGACCCAACCAATTCCTTTCCTCTTCTTGATCAGTTTCATTCTTTCTTCACGCACTCTTTCCAACACAGCTTCATTTCTAATTCTGTCTGTCCACTTCACACGCTCTATTCTTCTCCATATCCACATTTCAAATGCTTCTAGTCACTTCTCTTCACTTCGTCGAATTGTCCATGTTTCGGCCCCATACAATGCCACACTCCACACAAAGCACTCCACTAGTCTCTTCATTAGTTCTTTCACCAGAGGTCCGCAGAAGATGATACATTTTCTATTAAAAACTTCCATTGCCATTGCTATCCTTCTTTTGACTTCCTGGCTGCTGCTCATGTTACTGCTTATAGTACATCCCAAGTATTTGAAGCTGTTCACTTGCTGTACTGCCTCATTTAGAATTTACAAGTTTACCTTATTTTTAGTTTTCTTCCTATGACCATGGGTTTGAGAATAAGGTGCTTAGGAAAATATTTGGGGCTAAGCGGGATGAAGTTACAGAATGGAGAAAGTTACACAACACAGAACTGCACGCATTTTATTGTTCACCTGACATAATTAGGAACATTAAATCCAGACGTTTGAGATGGGCAGGGCATGTAGCACGTATGGGCGAATCCAGAAATGCATATAGAGTGTTAGTTGGGAGACCGGAGGGAAAAAGACCTTTAGGCAGGCCGAGACGTAGATGGGAGGATAATATTAAAATGTATTTGAGGGAGGTGGGGTGTGATGATAGAGACTGGATTGATCTTGCACAGGAAAGGGACCGATGGCGGGCTTATGTGAGGGCGGCAATGAACCTTCGGGTTCCTTAAAAGCCATTTGTAAGTAAGTAAGTTGTCCTATGATCATGGTCTTCGTCTTGTTTGCATTTATCTTCATCCCATACTGCTCACAGCTGTCATTTAGCTTCAGTAGCATATCCCTTAGTATCATCTCCTCTTTTGCTAATAACCTGTGTTGCCAATTTAGCGGTTTTCCCGCTAGATCTAGCGTTTTTCAGTGTTAGTTTAGCGGGTAAAATTTATGAAATTTTTATTGCTCGTATAGGAATTTAGCTTTTTTTTTAACACTCACAGCGCTAAACAATCTTATTTTTACATTGACAGTATAGCAATTTAGCGGTTTCTGTACTGTATCTCAGCGGGTTTTCAAGAATCGAGTTGGCAACACTGCTAATAACGCCATATCAGCATCAAATCTTATGCACTTTTTTTCCTTCTTTCTCTTACTATCACTCCTCCTATGTTCTAAAAACAGTTCTTCACTAAAATAATAACCATAGCGTCCTGTAAATTTTATTTCCCAACTAAAGAAAATGATTTAAAATGTTACAAAGCCCCAACTTTAAAAAATCAACATTAATTAGGAGACGATCTAATGATAAGAGGAAAAAAAGATAACACGCCTAAATGCATAGCTATTTGTAAGTAAAAAAGCTTGAAGTGTTACTATATGAAGACATTATTACAAAAAACAACCCTTGTCAAAATTGCTATTTTTCAGAGAACAATAAAAATAAATAGAACAACACATGTCAGCTGTTTCCGTACAATTGGTGTTTATCCTTGTGGCTATTGCACCTGACATGTGTCATTTTTGGAATCTATAAACATTTGAAATAGTAGCAAATGTGTCCTTAACTCAATTTCATTGCAAATGACTAGGGCTGTTTTTGAAATAATGTCTTCACACTCGGGAGGAAATTAAACGCAGAATAAATATGGGAAATGCCTGTTATTATTCGGTTGAGAAGCTTTTATCATCTAGTCTTCTGTCAAAAAATCTGGAAGTTAGAATTTATAAAACAGTTATATCACCGTTGTTCTGTATGAGTGTGAAACTTGGACTCTCACTTTGAGAGAGGAACAGAGATTAAGGGTGTTTGAGAATAAGGTTCTTAGAAAAATATTTGGGGCTAAGAGGGATAAAGTTACAGGGGAATGGAGGAAGTTACACAACGCAGAGCTGCACGCATTGTATTCTTCTCCTGACATAATTAGGAACATTAAATCCAGACGTTTGAGATGGGCAGGACATGTAGCACGTGTGGGCGAATCCAGATATACATACTCGTATAGATTGTTAGTTGGGAGGCCGGAGGGAAAAAAGACCTTTGGGGAGGCCGAGACGTAGATGGGGGGATAATATTAAAATGGATTTGAGGGAGGTGGGATATGATGGTAGAGACTGGATTAATCTTGCTCAGGATAGGGTCTAATGGCGGGCTTATGGGAGGGCGGCAATGAACCTCCGGGTTCCTTAAAAGCCAGTAATTAAGTAAGTAAGTATGTAAGTGCTTTACGATAGATTCAATTTGAATTCGGTTGACATTGTAATTTGAGAATCCTGTAGTGTCATCTGCTGTTGAACTCCACCTGCAGGCAGCGCTGCGTTTCTACCCCAGGCGGGGCAGATCAAATGTTAACATCATTGAACGCAGTAAATATGGCTCCAGGCCAGGTTCTCTTCCCTTGGAAAGCAAACTCGCAGAGATAAATCAATTGAGGAGCAGGGCTCTACGAAGCTGCTTCTTCATTTCATGGTGTAGTGGGCATTTTGCATATTCGGGCTTCACGCGTATTTCAGTCGTTTGTTGTCTCCGCCCTTATCGCTCTCTCCTTCGAAAAGTAGCAATACACAGGGTGATTCACGAGGATTTACCGTCACTAACGGAGCTTATTTCCGAAGGCATTCTGAGCAAAAAATGTCATATAAACATTTGTCCTAATCTCAATATTTTCAGAGTTACACTAATTTGAAGTTGTTTGTAAAATACCTTTATTCTTTAGTTCAGCCTTTAGATTATGTCTCGGAGTATCAAGAACTACATCAAATATTGCCCTAGAAATTGAATGTAATATTCAACCAGTCAGACACTATATATTATACAAGGATCTAAAAATGCATTTAAAATTGCAAACCTCATCCAGATCTCAGATGTTCTTTAAACTGTCAGATGATATCCTGTGTAATTTCTATAAAATAAAAAAGAAGAAATACAATCTATATCACAGACACACTCATTGCTAAAACTCCAGTCGTGAACGAAATTCCTCGATGGAAATGGGTGATTCCAGAACATAGCATACAAATTCCAGGAAATCATTCCAAAAATGATCCTCCATACATTAAGTTAGATGTCATGGAACTACTCTGCAGAACATAAAAGGATCACCTTCAAATTTATACAGATGGATCTCTAAATCCTAATAATGGGAGCAGGGTAATATATTCCAAAATATCAAGAAAGTTACTTCATACCATGTTCATCCTCCTCCGTCTTGACACTGAATTGCTAGCTATTGATGCTGCTCTTCAGTGTGTTACTCAAATTTCTGAAAAATCTATTTGCATACTTACCGACTCCAAGGGGGCTATATTTAATATAATTAAATATGTACCAAACCTATATGCACATAGAATTATTCCAATTCAGAAACAACTACAGTAAATAAACTGAAAGAACTCCAAAAGGAAATAACATTTCAATGGATACCTAGTCATTGTGGTATACCTGGAAACAAGAAAGTCGATAGAATTGCAAAACAGGCAACATATTTGCAACCAAGCCCTTTTCAAGGGATATCTCTATCCAGTGCTTTTGCTTCGGTAAAGTCTCATTTTACAAACCTATGGATCAACAATTGGCTCTCTTCTGACAAAGGAAAAATTTTACAGTCTGTACAAAAGAAACCAAATGACCTGGAAATGTACAAAATCTTCCCCAGACATGTTCAAACATTTTTAACAAGGGCCAGAACAGGTCACATTGTCACACAACTTTACCTACACCGGTTTCACATTTCTGATAATCCTACTTGTCTGTTGTGTAATAATCATGATGAAGATCGGGAACACATTCTTCTATACTGTCCATCCATAAACCACAAAAGAAGTAAATTAAAATCATCAGTACCAGTTGCAGAAGACACAGCCCTGCAGTATATATTGACTACACCCCACCTCTGGCTACTAGCAACAGGCATCTATAATGAACACGGATCAAAATACGCCTCATTTCTCATGAAAAACACAACTGAATAGACTACAGTGGACTATATATATTGTTAGCAAACAGCTGGATACATTAAGAAGATTAATTGACTGATTGATTGAGTTTTAAGGATAAAAGAATATTACAGATAAAGAATTAACTATTCAGGAGTATCATTTGTTTAATTAGCTAGTATTCTGAAGCTAAAAATGTGTTCAAATTCTGCACACTTTTTCTACATGTTTTTAGCTTCAAGTCGATATGCAATACATCTAATAACCATGAATGTGTTTGAAAATTTGAATTTTTCAAGAAAAAAATTTGTCTTACAAAAAATATAATTTAACCTTAACTGAGAAAATAATAGCCATTTACTATTTTTTTCCTTAAATCTGAGATCACAATCTAAAGATTGGACCTCAATGAACATTACAGCAAGCTTCATAATAAATTTATAGATTTTTAAATTTTCATTAAAAAGATTTGTTTCTTTTTCAATGTATTTTTACTAGAAAATTGCTCATTTTTCATCCAAATTTAACCATTGTGGTCCAACCTCTAGAGGGTATTACAAAGGACAAGTGTAGAAAATTTGAATGAAATCAACAAACGGTTCTTGAGGTATCAGATTTTTTTTTATCGAGAAATGTAATTATCAGGAAAATGAGTCTAAAGTTGGGACATGCTTGTACTTACATCTTGCACTAAAAACACGTGCTGCATATGTTACATCCTCCCTATCAATATATATATCTGAAAATATGGAAATAGCCTATATACAGAAAAGTATACTCTATCGATTGAGACAATAAAAAATTTTCAAATTTGTTTCACGATTCTTACTGTATAAGCCCTCTTAAGCTTTTCTATTAATTTTATTTGTACTGTGGAGTGCCATGGGGCTTAGCTTTAGGAATATTCTCCTTTTTTATAATTGATAAAGATTACATTAACTGTACTGACTTCATTTTCCGCTAACCTTGCGTACTATTTAAAATAATGTGGAATGCCAATCCCTTCAATGCGTCGAAGACATTATGAGAAAATTGTGTATGAAGAGAATTACATCAAAATTAAAGTTTCCGAAACTATAGGCCTAATTCAACATCAATTGAAATCAAAATTAAATTAACGGAACATATTATAGTGTCAAAGATCTTTGTGTATTCTTTGATAGTAAACTCTATTTTTACACGTATGTAGACTTCATATATAGCAGTGATATTAACTGATTCTAGAAATATTCACGACAAATACTATTGTTATTTCTTAAGGGGACACGCTACTAAGATTTCTAATCTCCACAATTTTGATTGTAAGTTTTTGAAATTTTAAAATCGAATAGATGTTGATGAGTTACATGTGCACAATTATTTTCAAAAATTTATGTTGAAAAATGTACTCGGAAAAAATTAAAATATAAAAAAGTGTTTATAATTTTAGTAAACAAATATCTGGGTCTCGTATAAAGATAATTTGTTTCTTGAACGTTTAAAATGATGCTAAGACTACCTACAATGAAATGGTGCATGGGTTTATTCCTTGTCAATACAGTTCATCAGTAAAAAAAAAAATTAACTTTTAACATTTACCAAAATTGACGAAAACTCAGTAGCGTGTCCCCTTAAAGTGTCACAATTTATATTTCTGCTGCAAAATCTTAACACCACGTTCATAATAAAATCTCCCATTTCGGCAAAGATAATAATCTATATATCTTTCATAAACAATGAATTTTATGTCTGTCATTTATGTAACACATTTTGGTGTAGGCTATTACAATAACCATGTAAGTAACGCTATACATTTCGCTAATCTTTTATTGATTGCTAGCTGTGGGGTATCACGTAAATACTAATAAGTATAAAGTAAGTAAATTAATATTATTATGGTTATATTTTATGATGAAATATTTCAAAGATGAAACAATGTTTGTAATAAATTGTTCCCTGAATACCTTAGTACGGCATAAAAGCAGTCTTGCTGATAGTAAAACAGCTGATCATGATTTATTTACGAGTGTTAAACTTGCCTTCCGGACAGAGCTTAATCGCTTCTGAGGAAATTTCCATGTTCTGTATAGCTTCCTCTAATAAATGGCTAACATCAACGCCATTCTCACCCGCCAACAATGTCGATATGTTGCAGGCGTGATGAGTTGCGCTCGTCTGCCTTGTTTTGTTTTCTCTAGCTGTCTTTGTCTTTAATTCCTCTTTTTTCCGGCAGGCGCGCTAGCGTGAAATGTTTGCTCGGACCTCTTCCGATACGAAACTTTTTTCCGCTTGAACTCTCTGTGTTGTAGTACCTCTTGTTCGGCATGTCTGTGTTTTTCCTTCGTTTCTGATTGTTCCCTTGGGCTTTCCTATTGCTGTTTTCTCAACTGTCGTTCGGTACTTCCATTTTCAAATGCTTTGTATGCGAAGGATTTCGTTCTTCGACTTTCCACTTTTGATTTCTTAACAGCCTTCTGCTACAGTGTGTCTGCTAGACCGGATATTGAAAAAATAAAAAATGAAAACACTTGAAGAGTATAGGAGAGATTCAGTTTGTATTATCTGTAGTAGTGTCGTGCAACGTTCAAACATGAGAGGGGATATCAAGATACTACGAACTTCGCCCTACTCTATAGCTATTCCACAGTCTACTATATACAGTCGCGAAGCTTGAGGTGTTTTTTTGCAAATCTCGTGATAAAGCGCTCCAAGCGGTTAGCAACTAGAAACAATAGACTGTCCATGGTCGACTTTGGACTGTGTCGTATTTCTATCGAGTGCTAGCTCGTTGCGTATTTCACATTGATGCTTGTGAAATGTTCGTTATTGGTTATAATGAAAATGTTAATGGCTAAAATATAATAATTGGAATAATAATATGGGACAAGGAGGAGATGTTTGTAGTGCTATAAATTATAGCAACAGTAAGAGAAAGAGCCCAGAGTTATCCTTTTTCCGAAAGATTCAGAAAGGTTCCTGGGTTTCCACAAGAATGCTGTGCAGAAACAAAACTGTTAATTTGAAGTTCTTTGTGACTGTTAGAATACATTATATCCTTAAATTTCACAATGAAATGTTTCAGTCTAACCGAAAGGATATTAGATACCGGTTGAAATTCTGTCACTAAATGGCTGCTAAATTTTCCAGAGAAATAAAGGTTAGGTCTACTTTTTTTCAGAGGATATATTTTTAATTATAGCTATTAATTTTGTTATTATTTTTATGTGTTATTTTACTAAAGACGTAGAAAAATTAAGTTTGTTTTAATGAAATTTATTAATCACGTTTTATTTTCAATTCTGGTGGAATTATTATTGCTTAGGCCTATTTTTTTCAAAGGATATGTTTTTAATTATAGCTGTTAATTTTGTTGTTATTTTTATTTGTTGCTTTACTAGAGAAGTAGAAAAAGTCTCTTACAATAAAATTTATTGATCACGTTTTATTTCCAATTTTGGTGTGATTATTATTGCTTAACCTCATCCCACTTTGTTAACTACGTAAGCCTACACTACAAGTACCGGTACACGTAAGTTACTCCATTAATTCATATTTCCATTATTATTGTTGTAAAGAGAAATGCAAATTAATATTTATTAGTTTCATAGTTAATTATCGCTATAATCTTGAATGAGTGAAGCTATTATAGTAAATTTCAGTTCGTTTTGCACAAACAAAAATTATATTAACTTATTTCTTGCAGGTATCTTCGAGTTTATGGTGGAATTTAATATACTTCATTAAAATAATAAATGAACTTTATCCATTTAATATTTCAATAATGGAAGGAAGGTGTTAATTTTTCCAAAAGAACACGACAACGAAAGTGTAACATTTTATCGGCTGCTAGGAGAGAGATCTGCGATGATGAGGCGATAGTAGCGATCCTAGTGGTGGGCAACTACCCATGTTTGCATTTTTACTACATATTGAGCTTCGCGACTGTATGTAGTAGACTGTGGACTATTCCATCTCAAATCGACCGAAATACAGAGAAAATTGACCTTGCAATTTTTAAATATAATGAAACTTTTTCTGTCCGTTGACAACTGTGATACAATGCTTTGTGCAAAGTTTGAGGCATCAGAACTTCATAGTGTTTAAATTAAAAATATTTAAATTTATCGTATTTTCATAAAATTAGCAACTTTAAACTGTTGTGGCTCCGAAACCCTATCACCCAGTGATCAAAATCATGGTTTATTTTGATGCTGAGAAATTAAAGTTTATATTGACATGTAAACAGTTTTTCTTACTTTTTATGGAAATGGAGAAATTTAGATCTTTCTTCATTAAGACGCCTTTGACCACGAAAAAATATTTTTAAAATATATAGTTAGATTCCGCATTGAAAATACAAATAAACACATATTTTTTTACTGGTGCACCGTTGATAAGAAAATATTGAAAATATCAAATAAAGAAAATAAGTAGTAAGCACGTGAAGTAACCAGCTGACTGTGAGGCGGGATTTAGCCCAGACAAGCAAGGCCAGGAGACAAACACGTGATGTTTCGTCTAGTAGCGCATAGCTGGGCTAGCTTTATCACAAGTTTTCATAAACACAGGAGTAAAATGACGCCCAACGCTCGCTTATCTTCAGCTCTCGGCCAGTTCGTGTGGTACTGGGTCGTTTAAGTCCAGGCGTGTGAAAATAATCTATTTAATACCCTCGAAACTTATTGCCGAGTCACTAAGCAAACAATGCCGAATCCCTCTTAATAATGCAAGTTTTTTCTCAATTTTTTTTTTCACATTTTTACAAATAGGCAAAAAGCCTAAAAGTAAGTAAAATCAGATTATCTGTCTCTCTGTATACAATAAAAATAAGGATTACTTCTTAACATAATCTACCAAATGTCAGCTTCAAAATGAGCTCCCGTTCTATGTTCTGCATTAAATGGATCCAGAGTTCTGAGCGCTGAAAGAGGCTTGTTTTTATAACATACGCTAAATTTGTCGCTCAATGTACGAAAACCGTTTGACTTTCGATAATATATCTTTGAAAATGCACTCTCCTCAGCGCCTTGTATAAATAGGGAAAAAATTAGAGTATTAAAAAAATGCGAGGTTTTTTACTGATCGATTTCATATGGAATAGCTCGTAGGCATCCCAACAGTACGTAGGAATGAAGCATGTAAACTAAAATAACCGAGTCCGTTGAAAGCCGATCAGAGGCCTTATGTTCGGCTCCTGTTTGCCGAGTCTCTGTAGGACAGAAGCTCACTTTACGTTTGTCCAATCTTTCTCCTTCCTTATATTCGATGCATTTCTCTAAGTTCTTCGTTTGTGGATTTTCTCCTAACATAGTCACGTCATCCGCATAAACAAATAGCTGATGTAATCCGCTCAACTTCAAACCCTCTCTGTTATCCTGGACTTTTCTAATGACATATTCTAGAACAAAGTTAAAAAGAAAAGGTGATAGTCAAGCTGCGGATTTTTAGACACTAAAATCAGTTGAAATAGGCAGGCAAAATAGGCACTCAAATTTCTAAAAATAGGCATTTAAAAAGGCACTAACAATTTCTAATTCTTAATGGCTAAAACGACCATAGCGTAGCATTATAGGCTACACTAGTTTCTATAGGAATGTCATTATTGCAGTGAATAACTAAATATTCGTCCAAATGTTGTAATGAGAACTGATGTCTATTGTCTATAAGAATGTTCTTAAATTGGGAGAAACTCCCTTCCACTTCACATGAAGTGATGGGGCAATACTTCAGGGATCCAATCTCAGCTGGGGACCAAACCAGTGGGAATTCAGTAATGTATTTACCAATCAGTGCTTCTGATGACTTTTGCTTTGACATATCTGCACGGTACAATTCACGTATTACAGCAGAAAGCTCAACTCCATACTCAATTCACAAACTCACAAAACGGATACACAGTTTAAAACAACTACCCTAGTCAACTACCACAATCATTCATGCGACTTTCGAAATACATTTTTCCTTATTGCTTGATTTTAAATTATTCTATTTCTCCGCACTCTGCTGGCAGTAAAACGTAACACATAGAATTATCGATAGTTCTATATCACTTCCCTCTGCTGAATAAAAAAGAAACAAATTACAGATTAAAAAAATATCGATAGAATGGTCAGTAAATTCAAGTATAATATATAATACGGATATTTAGGCAACTTTTAGCCATTTATAACAAATAGGCATTTACTAGTGAAATAGGCGATTATAGGCACTATAAAATTTACATATAATACTCACAATGTCTTAAAATGGATATGTAACCTAAAATCTTCCGCCTTAAGGTTAAGGATTAAAATAGGCATATAGGCATAAATCCGCAGCTTAGTGATAGTCTATCTTCTTGCTTTAGCCCGCAGTGAATTGGAAAAGTATCTGACAGAAACGGACCTATATAGACTCTTCTGTTTCACTGAGACACATTTTAATTAATCAAACTATGGTCTGTCCAAAACTAATTCCGACCTGACAAATGGCGCCTTTAGCATGTTACCATGGCAACCATTCAAATTAACCAATCACGAGAGGCGCGTAACCATGGTAACGGAACGGTGTTGCCGTGTCTATGTTTACAAGTTGCACGTGAATACCGGAATAGTGCGTGCTTTGTGTGAATTAAAAATATTATTTAGTTGTATTGTTGTTTTAGTATATTGATAATTATTGTCTTTAAATTATATTAGACGTATTATCCTCGTTGTCATTGGTGTGTGTTTTCTAGTTTCTGCGAGAGTTTCTAAACAGGTGACTTGTGCAGTGTCGGAAGGACGGAAAGGCAGGCGGAGAACAAAGAATATTGTACAAGGTGCCCCGTTAAAGAGTCAAGCTCGAGAGTTGGTGAGTAATGTAAGAGAGTATTTTGAGAGGGAAAAATATAATGGCGGGCCTCTTTTACCTTCTGCACAAGTCGTAATGAGAACTGCTGCTTGTGTTAAAATTAATAAGAGCACTGTTATAGATATTGGAAAAGATAAAGGCCGTGTAGATTTTTAATCATAAATATTTTTATATTTATATCCAATATCGATAACAGTGCTCTTATTAATTTTAGCACAAACGATTAGGGAAAACACGGAAATTCTACTTCAAAAGTAAGTAAAGCGATAGGGTTGGAAATAAATCCCGAAAAGACAAAGTATATGATTATGTCTCGTGACAGAATATTGTACGAAATGGAACTATAAAAATTGGAGATTTATCCTTCGAAGAGGTGGAAAAATTCAAATATCTTGGAGCAACAGTAACAAATATAAATTACACTCGGGAGGAAATTAAACGCAGAATAAATATGGAAAATGCGTGTTACTATTCGGTTGAGAAGCTTTTGTCATCTAGTCTGCTGTCAAAAATCTGAAAGTTAGAATTTATAAAACAGTTATATTACCGGTTGTTCTGTATGGTTGTGAAACTTGGACTCTCACTTTGAGAGAGGAACAGAGATTAAGGGTGTTTGATGAGAATAAGGTTCTTAGGAAAATATTTGGGGCTAAGCGGGATGAAGTTACAGTAGAATGGAGAAAGTTACACAACACAGAAGCATTGTATTCTTCACCTGACATAATTAGGAACATTAAATCCAGGCGTTTGAGATGGGCTGGGCATGTAGCACATATGGGCGAATCCAGAAATGCATATAGAGTGTTAGTTGGGAGGCCGAGGGAAAAAGATCTTTGGGGAAGCCGAGACGTAGACGGGAAGATAATATTAAAATGGATTTGAGGGAGGTGGGATATGATGGTAGAGACTGGATTAATCTTGCTCAGGATAGGGATCAATGGCGGGCTTATGTGAGGGCGGCAATGAACCTCCGGGTTCCTTAAAAGCCAGTAAGTATTACATTGAAGATTACTACCACCACAACTACTACTACTACTACTACTACTACTACTACTACTACTACTACTACTACTACTACTACTACTACTACTACTACTACTTATAATAATAGACTAATAAAATAATAACGTACAGCAATTTTAATGTCTAGTATTCAACAAATTGGTTAGAAATATATGTGTTCATGTCAGCCGTTCATTACTGCACTCTATCGGCAGCGCGCTCACTTACACGAAAGATGGGCAACATGGCACCACTGCTCCCCCTTCTCTGTAAGCTATCAAGTCGGAAGTAGTTTTGGTCAAGGTATAGTTTCTCGGGAATATCAACTTCTGTAAGAATATTATATAAAACTTCTCTCTTAACCTAATCATATGCCTTTTTGAAATCTATGAATACCTGATGTACTGTACCCTTGTACTCCCATTTTTCCTCCAATATCTGTCGAGACATGTAGTAATAAAGTACGTAAATTATTTACCATTCCAATTCGGTTTGTGAATCTGTCTTGTCTGTCTCTGAATGAGTCCAGTCAGAACTCAGAATTAATTGAATTTCGACCAGTAAATACGTTGCAGTTCTATCAGACACACCTGGAAAAGAAATTATCGGAACATTTCTGTGTCTGTGTGATTTGGAAAATGTAGTGAATGTAATTTTAATTAAAAGTCTGCGCATCCATGTCCTCGCCACGCCTCTCTGATTTCAATAAAATTGGTCTTACTTTGGTATGTAAATGTAAAATATTTTTAATATTAGGGATCATTGAAACAGCTACAGTGAGTAAATATTAATAAGGGCTACTATATTTGAGGTTTCCTTCTAAATTTGCCAAGAAGAAAAATGCACAAAGCTGCCCAAAATAAATAAACGTCTTACATCATTTTCATGAAAATTATGTTAATTTATATTATAATTATATTTAATTAGCATAGGCCTACTTAGTCGGTTTTTTCATCGGTAAGGATTGAATGTGAACAAAGTTCGTTCAGCGTTTTAGGAGAAAGGACTGTACAAAGACGGATAAATAGATAGACAATCAGATAGGCAGGTGTCATTACAAAAGCCGATAGGGGTGTTAATAATGTTATGCTCTAATGCCTAGCTAATTCGAACAGCTGGACTCATGACGCAACCAACAGGGTAGGTTCGAGAGCGGTTAATATGCGTCTGAGATAAAAGAAAGAAAAAGATAATTCATGCGCAAAAGTAAGGTAGATAATTTTCTTTACAGAAATGAAACTTAATTTTCCATGCATGTTCTGACAACATTAAGATATTTGGATCGTATGCAGAGACTAAAGGCGAAAAATAGGGAAGATTAAAGAAAGCTGGGTTTGCAGTGAAAGACCTGCTCTTGGGCAGAAAACTGTGAATGAATGAATATATACAGGGCGAACCGTAAGTAATGTCATTAATTTTAAGAGGTTATTCTTTGAGATATTTTATACGACAATTTTTAATTCAATTTTGCTCGTTTTTGCTTTCTTTTCGAGATAAAAATTATTTTATATAAAACATTTCATAAGGCGTTTTGCGCAACCCATTGATTTAATTCCCAGCAAGGTCAGTCAGTTTAAGAAGGCAGTGTATTATGATAATAAATGATTGAAAGAATTTTAGTTTTGTCCTTTAAATTTGAAGAAATTTGATCCGAACGAATGTAACATTGTAAAATTCCTATGCAGTTCGAAAAGTTACATTTGTTTGGGTCACATTTCTGTACATTTAAAGGACAAAGCTAAAATTCTTTCAAACACATATCATCTTAATACACTGCTCTCTTAAATTGACTGAGCATGATGGAAATTAAATCAATGGCTTTCCCAAAACACGCAATAAAATGTTTCATAAAATATAATTTTTGTCTCAGAAAGAATGTAAAAAAGAGCAAAATTTTGTTTAACTTTTTTGTTTGAAATATCTCAAAGAATAAACCCCTGATATTAATGACATTCCTTACGGTTCATCCTGTATATGATTATACATACTGTATTTACTTGAAAATAAAATAAGTACATTTTTTTTTGCCAAATTCATGTTCTAAAGTATGAGAGTGTTTTATATTGTATTGTATTGTATTTATTAACATTCCATGGTATTCATACATTGCTTCACAGCTAGGATATGGAACAAGTCAAAATACTTAAATTAAACAAAGCCTGCTCATCATTCGTGTGTTTACACCACCATATTATTTATATTAGCCTTTAAAGTGCAAAATAAAATTTTGACTCTGAAGTGATCATTCCAAAGATAACTATAAAAAAATAATAAAATCTGAAAGAAATTAATATCTATTTATATACATAATTATAAAAATAGTAATAATTTTATAATAATTTACGTTAAATTTTAAATGAAAGCTTTAGAGAATTAACTAAACTTATTATGCATTCCAGGGCCTTATTCGCACTTGTTTTAGAAATAGTTATTGGGAGGATAAAATAATTATATACAGTATATATCAAATTAAACAGAAAAGAATGTATAATTTTATACCATAAAAATCGAAAAAAATTTTTTCAACAAATTTTGCCTACCGGATCCCCTTAAGTCTTAATTTGTAATCACAGTCTAGATGAAATATACAGGGTGTTTAAAAAATACGGGGCATAATTTCAGGTATGTATTTCCCACATGTAGACAATCAAAATAGTTCATTACAACATGTGTCCGGAAATGCTTCATTTCCGAGTTATGGCCTTCACAACATTGAAATTCACCGGAACGTTTTTCTTTCCGCAGGTCGTTGTCATTACAGAAGATGTTCAAAATGTCCACCTCCTGTTTGAATACAGACCTCACATCGATGTCTCATTGACCTGCGAACTCCAGGAGTACTGCGTATGTCCTCAGAACATGCCACAATTCGATTCCGAAGGGATTCCAAATCAGACACCGGAGACGAATAAACCAATGATTTTAAATGGCCCCACAAGTAGAAATCGAGAGGGTTCAGATCAGACGTACATCTGTACTTCTGGAGTTGTAGATCTTGGTCGTCCCCTTCCCAAACCAGGAGAGTTAAATTTTCCATACTCGCACAGACGGTAATGGAGACGTACAAATGTCTTCCGATCTGGACATTGTCGCTGTGGGTACCTCTCCTGGTACAAATGACGAGCCAGCGCAGCATTGCCGTCCGCCTTACCGTACATGAAGTGTATCTCTGCCAGCTCTTGATTTGAATACATGTCGCACAGTCTAACGCCTACACAACACTGAATGTAACCTTCGCCTCGGAATGAACTGTCAGAGTGCCCTCTTAATGTCTCCTTTGACGGCAACGACCTGCGGAAAGAAAAACGTTCCGGTGAATTTCAATGTTGTGAAGGCCATAACTCGGAAATGAAGCATTTCCGGACACATGTTGTAATGAACTATTTTGATTGTCTACATGTGGGAAATACATACCTGAAATTATGCCCCGTATTTTTTAAACACTCTGTATACAGACTAGGTTTACAATATAGTCTATTAGTATAATACAAAGTTTTAGTATCAATTTCATGAAGCGTTGTTGAATGTCATGAATTCACCTACAGAATAGAAGGCGTGAGAAATTAAGTACTTTTTTAATTTGGCCCTAAATTATCTTATGTTTTGAGTTTCATTTTTTATATCGATAGGGAGGCAATTATTTTTTTTTTCATAGCACGATAGACTTGCCGATTGTTGCCGTTCAGCCATGAATTCAAATTGAATAATTGTGAAAATCGTTAAAATCTTGCAACGCAGCTCACTGTCACGTTTCTGACTAACTACAGCAGAGGGGTAAGGGAAGGTAAGGAGTGCAGACCGCGCTTGCTTAGAGTTATTGCAGTAGCCGTGATGTTGCCAAATGTTTCATAGAAACTTAATTATTTCATCAAAACAGTGAATATTAGAGAAAAAAATTTATGAAAAATCTGTCATTATTTTCTATTACTAGTTTTATTTTGGTTCAGTG